>MU691129.1:5997-20720 GCA_026770625.1 Nicotiana glauca
TTACCCACTATTTTGTATGAAGATAATGCATTATGCATAGCTCAATTGAAGGGAGGATTCATAAAAGGAGATAGGACAAAGCACATTTTACCAAAGTTATTTTTCACACATGATCTTCAAAAGAATGGTGATATTAATGTTCAACAGATTCGTTCAAGTGATAATATGGCTGATTTGTTCACAAAATCTCTACCAACGTCAACCTTCAAGAAGCTAGTGTACAAGATCGGGATGCGAAGGCTTAAGGATGTGAATTGATGCTCTCATCAGGGGGAGTTAATGCGCGTTGCACTCTTTTTCCCTTACAAGGTTTTGTCCCGCTGGGTTTTTCTTGCAAGGTTTTTAACGAGGCAACCAAAAGGCGTATTAATAGATATGTGTACTCTTTTTCCTTTACTAGATTTTTTTCCGATTGGGTTTTATTTTAGTTAAGATTTTAACGAGGCACATTACTTATTGAGTAGACATTCAAGGGGGAGTGTTAAGAATAGAATTCTATTTAGAGTGAATGTCTATCTTGTAGAGAGTTTTATTTTGTAACTAAGTCATTTTTCTCCTATAAATAGAGGGGTCTTACCCCATTGCAAATCATCCCAAAATTCAATAAGAATTTCCTCTCTCTTTCTCTGCAATATTGCTCTTGTTCTTTTATTATTTTATAACAATTCTAATGTTATACCGAAGTGTTAGTTTTTGCCTGTGAACTAATCATTGATAACTCAACTGAAATAAATTATTTATTATCTATTGATGACTTCTAAATACAACACATAAAAGTCCTCTACTTTTACTATCACGTTAATGATGTAAAGTTCCATATAATAGTTCAAATTTGGAATGATTTTATAAGGTAAATTTTTTATTTTAAATCGTCAAGTAATAGGATTCCCAATATAGTATTTCAAATAAGGAAAAAAAAATCAATAATCAAAATTTTAGTTGATTTCACATTCCTAAATATTAGGAATATAATTATTTTACTATTTTGTCCAATGTACATAATCTATTTTTAAAGGGCAAAAAAGACGAACGATATTTCGCTAAGGGCATTCGTGCTTTTAATATAACTAGTTTTAGTGTACGTGCGTTGCACATGTATTTCGCGTCAATCAATATAAAATATATACAAGAAAAATAAATTATTGCATATATTGAAACAATATCTTCTTAACATACAAAGATGATGAATTTAGTTGAATTAGTTATATAATAGTTGTAATTATAATATCTTGTTAAATAAGATAAAAATATGTTATGTTGTTATATCTCGCCTAACATAAATAAAAATAAAAATAAAAAAGTTTTAAAAATAATTGATACCGATAGATTCTTTAAATTTACATATCTAAAGACTACTTGAAAAGTACTATAGGCTTTTGAACACATATTTATGTATGAATTTTAGGAATGCATTCTTTTATTTTTATTTTATTTACGTTAGTAATTTAGGAGCGTTCTATTTTTCTTTTACCTTGTTTGGACTTTTTTTTACTCATAGTAGATATATTTTATATTATACAAAATTATAATTACACTCAGTATATGTCTTTTTATTTAAATTAAAAATTGCTAAATACTTTGAGGATAATTCCGTCCCTTCTTGAAAAGATAATTTTTTATTTACGTTTAGGATATTTTTATTTTTGCTAGCTTTTGGTAATTAGAAAGGAAGAGATGTTTTAAAGGCTCTTTTTTTCTTTTATTGCTTGATAAGCAACAAAATTAAAGTTTCTCACAACAAAAATAGATATTTTCCTTCTTACGCAATTTTGAGAATTAAAGTTGGAAAACAAATGCCTAACTATTAGTTTAGTTTAAGATACGATTTTCTTCGTTAAAAGATGTAGAAAAAGTCAAAGTTGGATAATTATAGTAAACCTCAAAAGTTCTAAATATATTAGGACATCTTAATTCAAAAAAGAAAATATTTAATAACTTAAATTTTAGTTGATTTCAAGTCATATGACTATTTTTTTTAATGTGAACTCTATTTTAAAAGGTAAAAAAGGCGGATGACGGTTCGCTCAGAGCCTTCGTGCTTTTAATAAGGACAATTGTTTACCTAAACCAATGAAAATTGTCAAAACTTTGGGTAGATTCAACGACACCAATTGTCAAGGGCTATTCTTTAAGAACACAATTTTAAAATTGTGAAATGTATACTATAGTCAATTAGAAGAGGTAATAAATTTAATTTTGTGAGAAATATGAGCAACTTCAGTTGGCATAACAATTAGTAATTAAAATTATATATCAACCATAGAGTGTGGCATAATAATTAGTAATTAAAATTTCAATTAGACGAGGTAATAAATTTGATTTAGTGAGATAATATGAGCAACTTCAGCTGGCATAACAATTAGTAATTAAAATTATATATCAACCATAGAGTGTGGCATAATAATTAGTAATTAAAATTTCAATTAGACGAGGTAATAAATTTGATTTAGTGAGATAATATGAGCAACTTCAGCTGGCATAACAATTAGTAATTAAATTATATATCAACCATAGAGTGTGGCATAATAATTAGTAATTAAAATTATATATACAGTGATAAAAATCTTAAATTAATAAAATATTAAGTTGATATAAGTTAGAATACTTAACCAAATTTATGTGATGAATGCAACGTCCAAACAACCTGTACAACATTTATAAGTGACTTTAAACCAATGATTATATATGAGACATAAACCAATGATCATATATGAGACATACAGTTGAATTATTACATAACTTCAAGAATATAGTACAAGATAGAAATTTACCGAAGTGACAAGCAAATACACTATGGGACGTCAGTTTATGATAAAGAATGTAGAATAATATTTTCTTTTATAGTTGTAAAATTCTAGAAACCTAAATTGATTCCAAAACAAAGAGTAAAAACAAAAAGGATAATCGTAATAATACGATATTGATTCCAATCTGAAGAACGAAAGGAGAAGCCTAATTCGGTCAGTAAGCTTTGAAGAATTTGAGTCTTAAACTAAGACCAAATAAACAATGGAATTTGAATCCCAAACTGATCAAAAGGGACGTGTCCTAAACTAAGACCAAATAGATAATGGAATTTGAATTAGCCGATAATTAGTTTTTTTTATATATTTTGAAGAAAATAGTTATTACATTTACAATTATATCCAGCATATAATACACTTACGAAGGGTAAAAAATGCGAACGACATTTCGATAGGGCATTCATGCTTTTAATATAATATAAATATAAATATATATAAATAAATATAAATATAGATAGATAGATAAAAATATGTTTTAGATAACATCGGGTCTTAATAATCCATTAATACGTGTGAACAATTTAATGAGATAAATATAATGAAGATATATAGTACTAAGTTTTATCAATCCATATAACTGGTGAAAAATTAAATAATACAGATAAAACTTGTCAACTTGTTAAAACTTATAGCTAATTATATAAAGTGGATGGATAGGACGAAAATAAGAGAAAGTTTTGGCGTTCATAAAGACTTTAGTGTTACCTCTAATAAGATGAATGAACCACAATTGTGACGGAAATAGTTCATATTTAGTGGTGGAAACTAACTATTGCTCTTCTATGTCCTTACAAACTGGGCATTCGTATTTCGTGCGAAACTTATTTTTGGCTAAAAGTATTTTTTTTTTTTTGCCAAAAACACTTTTGACAAAAAATTGAGGTGTTTGATCAAGCTTCTGGAAGGAAAAAAGTTGGCGAAGCAGAAAAAAGTAGTTTCTCTCCAAAAGCACTTTTTTGAAAAACACTTTTGAGAAAAATACACTTAGAAGCAGTTTTTAACAACTTGGCTAAATACTAATTGCTGCTCAGAAGTGCTTTAACCAATTAGCCAAACACAAACTGCTTCTCACCAAAAATACTTTTGAGAAAAATACTTTTACTTCTCAGAATAAGCTGATTTTTGTAGCTTGATCAAACGGGCTAGTAAATGGGTTTGCAACCATTAGAAAAGACAGGGCCAACAACAAAGTAGGCCGCAAAGTGTCACAAATCACAATAGGATCTTGAGCGCATATTTTATCTTCAAGGATATTTTAGTCCGGATTTAAGGTGACAAATAACTAAATAGCAATGTGAAACTATTCTATTCGAACAAATCTCCCCTTTTCATTTTGGTCAATAACGTCCAGAAATTTAATCGAACATTAATAGTAATTAATTATTAAAAGAGGTGCATAACTTCACTTGTCCCTAAGATTTGGTAACACCCATTGACACGTAACTCCTCTTACACTCGTAAAAAGACCATGTAAAAAAAAAACCTTCAAAAAAGTCATAAAATTAATAATTTAATGAAAAAAGAGTAACACAAAATTATTAAAATACAAAAGGTACAGTAAGCATTGCATACCTAAGGCCAAGACTTAATAAGACCCCATTAACCAATCACATTTCTCCATACTCTGCCCATACCTATCTCTCTTGCCACGTGGCATCTCTTCCACCATAAAATACAATTTTCTTCTACTTTATAAATTTCATATAAAAAACATATAAATAATATTCCCATTTTTTCTCCGCCATTACTTCCTCCTCCTTCGTCCAAAGCTCTGAGTCTACTCAGTAAAGCTATGGCAACTCAGTTCTAGAATATTCCATAAGTTAGTTTCTATATCTATTTCTTCCCTTGCATGCACATACAGTACAAAAATGGCGAGTATTTCAGCTACACTTTCCACTGCAACTCTACCAGAGCTCAAATTTCTGTGTTCCAATTCGGCTTCTAGAAGCTTCCGTGTACCGCTCTCTAGGTTTTCATCGCGTCGGCGGAGTTTGATTCTAATTAAGGCTGTGAAAAGAGAAGAGAGTGCGGTAGTGGAAGAGAGGGATGCGGAATTGGTGAGGAAAGTGAACGGTAGTGTGAATGGAAGTGTGAAGAAGAACGGTGCAATGTTAGTGGAGAAGTACACGAATGGTAGTGTAGGTGTGAGTGAGAGTGAAAATGAGAGTTTGGTGAAGTATGTGAATGGGAATGGGAATGGTGTAGCGGCAAAGAGTAGGGATGAGGTTGTGGAGGTGAAGGCGGAAAAGGTGGTTGAGAAGAGGGAGAAGAAGAAGAGTGTAGAGGAGATTGGACAAGAGGAAGCTTGGTTTAAGAAGAATGATAAAGTTGAGGTATATATGTGTTAACTATGTTGTGGTTATTTTTATAGATTAAAAAAATGTCTTGTTTTAGTTGTATTTTTATGTGAATAATGTTGACAGCCGTGTAGAAATAGTTTGATACTCAATTACTTAGTATGTACATCAAACCAAACAATTTAACCTTAGCAGTTAAAAATTGAAGTGGGAGAATATATCACTTAATCACGGTGAAGTGGTAAATGCACGTATGAAAGACATATGTTTTGCATTCATATACTCCTGGTACAGGTAAGTCTTTACCTGCGGAGGATTCATATACAACTAGGTCAATCAGTTTTGGGGTTGAGGCATAGTTGATTGATACTGTTGATTGTTATTACGTGAATGATCAAGTGGAGGTATGTTAGCTAGGTTTTGGTTATAGTTTTACTTGCATATAAAAAAATTAAATGTTGTTGATTTAGACGCTCACATGGTCCATGAGGGATGGATTGAGGTCGTTAAAATTTTCGCTCTCGCGCAAATTTTCACTAAAGATTTCTAACCTACTGCAACTGCGGTATTTAATCAAAACATCACATGAATAAACAAATATCTTTCTTTAGTTATGTTTTTATGTGAATAATGTTGACATGCGCGTTGATATAATTTGATACTGTGAATCCACAACATTTTTGGAGTTGAGGCATAGTTGATTGATGCTGATTGATTTTATGTGAATGATCAAGTGGACGCGTGTGTGCGTGTGTTTGTGTATCACTAAATGTGGTTATTGTTCTAGAAATTTCTATTTTAGAATCTATTGTTTTGTTTAAGTGCGTTGAAATGTTAATCCCAAATTGATTTTTGGGTGACTCACATTGATGGTTACTACAATCACAATGAGTTGTATGCATAGTGAAGCTTTTTTGTTTGAAAGTAGTCAATGACGGTTAGCTAAATCGAGTTTTATGTAAAATTAGTGGATCCTCATTGTGCCTTTAGACAACGAGGTCGGTTAAATTGGTGTCATATTTGATCAACTGAACAACAGCTGCACTTCAATCTCAAACTTGTTTTCTTTTCTCGATAAAGTTCAAGCCCCAATTAGTTTGGGTGGCTAATTTAGCTGACCTAACTGTTGTATAGATATGGTGTCAGAATTGGGATGACATAGGAAAGGAAAATGTAGCTATATCTGGTGGTACTGAAAGGAAAAATAGTCAGACAATAAGAGTGATGGTGTCATAGAGTGGTTTTACGTCGCATGGGGATACATGAACTTAATAAAAGGGCTACCTGTCATGGTTCTTATCGTTGTTCTCTATCATCAATATCTCATAGGGACGAAGGCCAATTTTAAGTTCTCACTTTGTCTAATCTTCTGAAGACGAGAATTATCAACACATGACCGAAGATTTTACTGGCCTTTTGGATGAAATAATGAACTTCTCTTATTGGAGGTGTAAGATGAAGATCGTCCTGGCCATGAGTTGACAGGTTACTGGATTGGTTATATTAAGATTGTGGCTAACCAGGTCACTAGATCAACCTCACATCTATTCAATTGCTGTTGTGAGAAATTTACGGAGAACACGATGCAGGAGGGGATTTAAAATTTGACCAGAAAGGGTTTGGAGACTCTGTTTACACAAGGAATATTAGCACTGTTGGTTGCGGTTGGGAAGAATCTAAATGATAAAGCCGGATTTCAAATGCTTATATACAATATTGCAATTAACATCTTAGTCTCTGTGCTTTGTGGTTCTTGTGATCTCTGTTTCATTTTTGGATGGAAGACAGATTGTTTGACAATGCTGAATGGTTTTTGCAGGTTTCTGTCCGGCCTGGAGGCCGTTGGAACAGATTCAAAACTTATTCAACAATTCAAAGGACTTTGGAGATATGGGGATCTGTTTTCACTTTTATATTTAGGGCTTGGTTGAACAATCAAAAGTTTTCTTATCGAGGTTGGTCTATGAAATAAGCCAAATTTCTAGACGAACTGAGAAGATCATTGCCTTAATGTGTCTTTTCCTAGCAATATGCTGGTATTTTCTTCTTTCAACACATCACAATGGGTAAATACAGGATGATAAAAAGACCATAATTTTGTTATATTGACAAGAAAATATGCATATTGGCACCTGTTTCAACAAGAAACATTAAGAAATGATCAAATGAGGCATGATGCTACTTTATGGAAAAACAGAAAACTACTCAAAGTTCACTTAGATTGATCTACATGATAGCATTTTAGCTTTTCACATTTTCTGTTTCTTCACTTAACTTTTCCCTGCATTTAAGATATTGGGATCCACAAACTGATGGACAGAATATATTACTAAACTGTTTCGAAAAGTAGAAATTTTCCCTGCATTGAAGATATTGGGATCCACAAACTGAGCTTTTCACATATTCATGGACAGAAAATGATTACCATGACACCTAAAGAATCTAGTTGCCGATCATTTTTTCCCTTTAGACTTAGTTTTGACCTCTTTTCCTCAAATTTCACGATAATAACCTATCTATAATTGTTGATATACATGTTACACCTTCGGAAAGTCATCGATTGCTACCCAATCTATTATGCACAGTGATTCAACATAGTCCTTTACAATTTGAATAGAAGAAAATGACCCTGCATAGATCTCTTGTGTTTTATTTTCAGAGCTCTTGGAGATTTGACATAAATCTAAAAAAAATTTGTAATGGGCCACAAAATCAATTGCTCAGTGATAATACAAAAAAGCATATCTTACTGTAACTAATACAAGGAGCTGTCTCACGCAGGTGGAATGACTGAGGCGAAAAAAGCTGAGCGGAGAAAGGTCCTAGCTAGGTGGTTAAAAGAAACTATTTTGAGATTAGGTCCTACTTTTATCAAGATTGGCCAGCAATTCTCAACAAGGGTGGACATTCTTGCTCAGGAGTATGTTGATCAATTGTCTGAGCTTCAGGTTCGTATTGCCCTGCTCAAGTTACTGTATGTTTGATCCTCGACTACACACATGCACCACAGTTTGATGTCTTTTCAATATCCTTTAAGTTTGACGATTGGAGGCGTACTTGTTGTTATTTAAGTTTCAAGACATCTTTTGCTCAGTTTTTGTAAGCTGGGGGATCTTGCCTCATCTTCAGAAATGGTACCAAAGTGAATAGTTCTGTCATATATATATAGCTTGTTCTAATTTGCCAATCCAACTATGGTTTATTTCCTGTTGTTTAATATTTTCTTGAGATGGTGTATAATTTCTCAAGCTCAGGCATTGCTCATGTCTGTTCTTCCTCAGAGATCTTCCAGTATCTCGTATAACAATGTGTGGAGCTTGACATAGTACTAGCAACAAAGATTACCTGTGTGCAAGAAACCTAACTCAATTATACATTGCACTAGTTTACAGAATGCGATAAAGAGGAAGACTGAGCATGTTGTTGGAGTATAAGATCCTTAGACAAATCGTTTAACACGTAGTACTTGAGATAATATCAACATATGAAAGCATATTAAGGTTGTTAGCCTAACTGGCAACACCTGCTGTGCAGTAGATTGATTTTCACCATGGATGCAGCATGCTTGGCTGCTGATCTTATTCTTTTTGCAGTGTACCTTCCCTTTGTTTCCTCTCGTGATTTCTATTATTTTTCTGTCATTTCCTGTTGCTTTGTGATATGTTTTATTCTCTTTCTTAGAAATTGTTAATTTTCCTACATTATTTACTTACAAGACCAATTTCTCTCTGCTTAGGATCAAGTTCCTCCTTTCCCATCGGAAACTGCTGTATCAATAGTTGAAGAAGAACTTGGGGGCCCATTGGCTGATGTATTTGAAAGATTTGACCGCGAACCAATAGCTGCTGCAAGTCTTGGTAATGTTCGTTAATTCTGATTGTGTTATGGAAATGTATCCTTCATTTATCATATAAATTCTTTAACTACCAATCATTGTTCTATTTATTACAAGAATGAAATATAAGAACGCTGATGTATTGTAATGCAGGTCAGGTGCATCGTGCAAGATTGAATGGGCAGGAAGTAGTTGTAAAAGTACAGAGGCCCGGTCTTAAGGATCTTTTTGATATCGATCTTAAAAACCTGAGGGTCAGTTTCAGATAACATAAAAGTATCTTTACATTTAACCCCTGGTTCTTTTGTGTAATCATTTAGCTATGATATAAATTATAATCAAATCTTCGTTGACTACATAGATAGAGCCCATTTTTGCTGGTTTTCTTCTTAGATTTTCTCATCTAACTTCCATACTTCTGCCAGAAAAAGTCTCACTTCAAGACCTAGTTTGGTGCTATTATTTTATTAGGATTGTTCTGCCAGAAAAAGCTATGAACTAGTTTTCAGGATGAAATAAGAGACCCCTCCAGGATATTGTGCACTTAACACTCGCACGAGCAGTGACTTTTATTCATGGATATGACCACTGTTATTTTCAAAAAGTTACGTTATTCATTGTCACAAACATTCCTTTTACATGATATATTTCTTGCAGGTGATAGCTGAATATCTGCAGAAAATAGATCCTAAATCTGATGGTGCAAAAAGAGATTGGGTTGCAATCTATGATGAATGTGCAAGTGTCTTGTATCAGGTCGTTTGTCAATTAATCATCTCTTTATAACTAAGTTAGCATGCATGTCCGTTAACATCATTAATTCATTAATACTTTGTAAATAGACTTCAAGATTCATTCTTCTTTCCTACTTATCTTTGATTCTTTTTGCATTTTGGAGTCTAATAGACTTGCTATTTTTGTTTCTACAAGTTTCATTGCAAAGGCATATATCTAGTGGTGAGATCTTCGAAAATATGTTTTCGTGGGAAATTTTTCTAGTTGACATACTTCAGAGTTTTAATTAATTCAGAATCATCATTATCTGTGTTCAAGGAATTTTAATTTATTGGTCATTAACGCGAAAAAAGGTATTGGAATGTCATGTCTCACCAGTAGGTTCTCGTTGCACTTAAATAGAGAATTTCCATTTACCAATTAGAGTTCAGGGCACGTTGACAACTGGTCATCAGGGAACTGTGCTTTTGATGTCTTTGTATCAACTGGCAATCTTGAATTTAAGTAGGTTATAAGTTTCTCTAGTGATTGACTGAACTATATTCCGGTGCTATTATTTTATTTGGTATTTAATTCAATAGTCAAATGCTGCTGGATCTTTTCCAGGATCAGTGCGTTGCTGTTCTCCTTGATTAATCTTTCAAGCTGTAAGTTTTTCTCACAAGTGATGATATTTTATGCGTTTTGCAGGAGATTGATTACACGAAGGAAGCTGCTAATGCTGAACTGTTTGCAAGTAACTTCAAAAACATGGATTATGTGAAAGTCCCGACAATATACTGGGAATATACCACACCACAGGTTCAAACAATCAGTAATCATGATGGTTGAACTTATTAACGTTGAATTCTTTCCACACCCCGTTTTACTTGAATGGTATTTTTCATTGCTTTCAGGTTTTGACAATGGAGTATGTCCCAGGCATTAAAATAAACAGGATACAAGCCTTAGATCAATTGGGTGTTGATAGGAAAAGGTGAGCTCAAAGTTATGCCATTCAACTTGTTGAAATTTGTAGTTTACCCATATCCTTCATTTTTTTCCATGTATTCATTTTTTTCCATGTACTGGTGCTGTAACCATGTCAGAGAGACATGTTGCTTCACAAAATCTGCAAAAATTAGATGTGTTCTGTCAATTCATTCTTGTATCTCTGATAGAAACGCCGAGCAGGTAGCAAGAAGTTATTGTAGGACTGAAAATGATTTTCATTTGCACTTCTCCTGATTGTTGATCAGGTTAGGGAGGTATGCGGTTGAATCCTATCTGGAGCAGATTCTGTCTCATGGTTTCTTCCATGCAGATCCAGTAAGATTTCTTTCTAACATTCATAGTTCTTCTGCTCTTGTATGATTTACAATTTATACTTCGTAATAAAATAACAGCGTACAATAGATCTCTCCATTGGAGATATTCAATGAACTGGTACATGAATTTTCCACTTCCTTTGTTTTCCTTGTACGATTGTTTACCTGGTTATGTCACCATATTTGCTTTCCTTATTACTGATAAGAAAATGGACCTTGGAAACAACTCAACCCCAAAAACTAGTTAATAAGGTGAGGATTGCCCAAGATCATAGAATGAGACCAATTACTCAATCCACTACCAATGTGGGAAATCTAATGCCCACTGCATGCCCAGGACTAGACATCTGGAACGTGGACAATATAATATAGGGCCCAACATTGGGTAAACCAATAATTGGGATGTGTTTGGGTCTGATACCATGATAAGAAAATGGATCTCGGGCCTAAATCAACCACAAAAGCTAGCTCATGAGATGAAGATCCCCAAGACCATATAAAGAGACCAATTACTCCATCCATCCACCACGATGCGGGAAACTAACACTAACCATTCAACTCCTGACCGATATAAACTACAAATGGAAGCTTGTGTTGATTGATGAAGGAAATTTATTTTGTTAACTCTTGGTAATCACCTTATTTATTTGGATAGGACCAAGTAACTAATTCAGAGACATACCTTTTAAGAGCTTCGCCTTCCAACGACATCACCAACCAATAAGTCTTTGTTGAAGACATAATTAAGTAATTAAAACTGCGCTCTCTCTAACAACTTAAGTTTTATATGAGACGGTCACATTTTTCTTAACATGGGATTTAGAGCAGGTAGAGGTCTTGGTTTCTGTGAGAATGCACGGGAGAAAAATCTCCGTTAACAATGATACAATGAGCCATATATATAATACTTATTCTATTCCTATTACATATGGGATTAGGACATATTCTACTCCTACTACATATGGGACTAGGATTATTTACACATATGACATAACTATCTAACACTCCCCCTCAAGTCGATGCATACAAATCATATGAACCGAGCTTGTTACATATGTAACTAATACGAGGACCAGTGAAGGACTTGGTGAAAATATCTGCAAGTTGATCATTCGACATTCAAGGCCACAATACTCCCCCTAAGCAACAATTCCCCACTCCTTTAGCTAAATCAAACTTTTCTGGGATCACTTTTCACGCCTGAAAAAATAGAAGTTGTCAGAATTTGATATAATTTTTATGGGTAGGCTCGGAATAACTGGACGAGTAGGTTGTCCTGAAGAAGTTTTGTCAAAAAGTGACAATGGCTCGCATGCACCGGAAAAGTTATTGTAGCTCGCCGGAACCCTAGTTCTGGCGGCGCGTGGAGGCACGCGAGTGACACTTTGCTGGAGCGATTGACCGGGGTTTTGTCGCCAAAATCTTCCGAACAAGATGGTAGTGTTGGTTTTCGCACAACACTTACCAAATAAGGGGATAACGCAAACCAATCTTGACTCGTCAACTTGAAAGACGCACGATGACTGACTTTTCTATTCCGATAGGACTGGAATTCTGGGGTTTGGTCGCACAAGGGTTTCAGATCCGATGGTGGCACTGGTATATGTACAGTATCACTGTAGGAGTGATGAACCTTGGGAACAAGACGAAGTTGCCAAAAAATTGCACGACGTCGAGATCTTTCTTCCCAGACGTTGCTGGAATGCTGCACAACGATAATTTTCTCACTGAAGCGCTGATACCATGTGAGAATGCAGGGGAGAAAAATCTCTGATTAACAATGATACAATGAGCCATATATATGATACATATTTCATTCCTACTACATATGGAACTAGGACATTCTAGTCCTATTATATATGAGACTAGGATTATTTACACATAACTATCTAACATTTTCAAATCTCATTGCCATTCATTATCAAAAAGAATTTTCACGTGATTGACTTGTGAAAAAGAATCACTGAATCAAGCCCACACGTGAGGCGTCATACCTTTTAAGAGCTTCACCTTCCAACGACATCACCAACCAATAAGTCTTTGTTGAAGACATAATTAAGTTACTAAAAGTGCGCTCTCTCTAACAACTTAAGTTTTATATGAGACTGTCACATTTTTCTTAACATGGGATACCGGATACATTTTTCTTAACATGGGATTTAGAGCAGGTAGAGGTCTTGGTTTCAAATCTCATTGCCATTCATTATCAAAAAGAATTTCCACGTGCTTGACTCTTGAAAAGGAATCATTGAATTAGGCCCACACGTGAGGGGTCATATTGAAGACATAATTAAGTAATCAAAAATGTGCTCTCTCTAACAGCTTAAGCTTTTAGATGAGATGATCACACACTTCAACAATGTTTTAAGATATCGATGAAGTTACTCATTTCTAAGTTGAACATGGTTTTCATCTTACTACTTACCTTACCCCTATTTTCATATCTATTAAGTTTGGAAGTTAAGGTTTCTCAAAGAAAGTTGGTGTTTATTTAATTTTCATGCAGCATCCTGGAAATATAGCTGTGGATGATGTCAATGGTGGAAGGCTGATCTTTTATGATTTTGGAATGATGGGAAGGTATATAGTTGAATCTTTTCATCTGAGAAGTATAAATGACTCTGAAGTTCTCCAACCTAAAACTTGTCAGTTCTCACTTACTCTAGCATGTTGCAGCATAAGTCCTAATATTAGAGAAGGCTTGCTGGAAACATTCTATGGAGTTTATGAGAAAGATCCAGATAAGGTGATCAAATTTAAAGTTCCTAGGCTTGCTATTTCTTTCTTCTTTTTTTGTCCTGTCACTGTTCTACCTACCCGCATAAATGCTTTGCTAAAGTTCACTTTGTAATGCAGGTCGTGCAAGCAGCGATTCAAATGGGTGTTCTGGTGCCTACTGGCGACATGACTGCTGTCAGACGAACTGCACAGTTTTTCCTTAATAGGTACTTGCCCACATCATATCTGTCAACTTTAATTTTGTTAAAAGTGAAATTGAATTTTGAGACTGCCAAAATTAAGCCCATTGTTGGCTGTATTAAATTACTGATCAGTTCGTCCTTTATTTTCAACATGTGACTAATAGAGATACTCGTAACCTACCTGTTGGAACTTTTATCAAAGATGGCTGAACAATTTTATAAAAAATTTGGCCCATCTTTGATAAAATATCCAACAGGTAGGTTACGAGTGATGGATCGTTCTATGTTTGACAAGTAATAAGATTTTACCAACAAAATCATGAAGCCTGTATACTAGAGGCATACACGGGTCAATTATAGGGCAAGCATTCCCTCCTACAAAGTCCCAACTGGTCTTTATACAAATAGGAGCTGCAACAAAGTGCAGAAAGAAACTAGCTTGAAAGAAAAGGCCTTCTCCGATCTTTGAAAAGGCCTTCGGTTTTTTTCGCACTATATAGTCCACATCGCGGCTTGTGGTGGTATATCCATGTTCATCTTCTTTGATCCTTTCTGCCTCTCAGTTTTCAACTTGAGAAGCTCCTTAACACTTGTGGGCATTTCAACCTACCTTCAAACAACCTATTGGAAGAGATTCCATTACCTCATAGTCATTTTGCAGTGGATGGGCAGGTGGCTAACATCCACTCTTGCTCCTTTATACAAGAAAGACCAGCTAATGTGAATCTGTCTTTTCCGCATGTGTGTTGACTTCTCCGGAGTTCACTATTCACATGATGAACAACATTTTGACCAAACTTGACATGTAGCAAATGCTCCCC
>MU691130.1:0-26679 GCA_026770625.1 Nicotiana glauca
TGAATAGGACTTGAATTCACCAAATGACCCTATTATCTTTTACCCTTTTACCCCTTGAATTTAACCCCTGGATTTCTAGTTAACAATCCTCACAATTAATCAAAGTCTAATTAACTATTAATCAAAAAAATTCTAATAACTAATTACTGTCAATGATTTCACAATTTAATTAATCAAATTGGTAATCACAATTAATACTGATACGACTAAAAATTATCAACAAATCAACTACTGATCACAAATTGAAACTTATGCTAATCAAATCAGAACAAAAATCTACTACTAATACTAATATATAATTACTAATCTATCAGAAACTTCAACAATATCAATTTCGACTTTTAAACTAAAGATGCTACAAAATCAAATAACCCTAACAACACTAAAACATGAACAGAAAATCAAAAATCATAGGAAAAAATGCATGCAAAACAGAAAATAAAGGAAGAAGAACTTAGCTTTTTACTCGGCCGGCTTCTTCTCTTTTCTTCTTTTTTTTTTAATTGAAAACTTCTTTTCAGGACTTCAGTGTCTAGGAATATAAGTTTCTTGGGTTTTTGGGTCACCGGCAGATCTTTGAGTTTTAATTCATGTTTTTCAGTGGCTTTTATGGCTTGAAAGTTTCAGAATGGGGCTAAGGACATAAAGAGGAAGCTATGGTGAGATTTTGGCATGACTTAAGTGAAGTAGTGTTCGCCGGAACTAGGGTTCCGGCGACACTAAATTAGATATTCGAAGTAATCGGGACTTATTTGAGGGAAACTAACTAGAGGGGTGGGATAATGAGGCTAAGGCAGTTCTGGGGTGTTAATTTTGGGGCGGTTGGTAAAAGCAGCGTCTCCCGCCGGTCGGGTTCGGGAGGGGAATGGAGAGGGTTTTGGGGGCGGATAGGGTTTGATGGGGAAGGAGACGAGGTGAAATGAATATAGAGGTGTATGTTATTGATATATTAAAAGGCTTTAATGAACCAAGACCGTAGGATTAAACAGATCAACGGCTCAGATCTTTTGAGTTCCTAAACGATTCCGTTTGCTTTAAATGAAAACTCATTCTTGTCCGTTAGATCAACTAAATGAACGTCCTGGATTTAAAATACTAAACGCCGTCGTTTTATTATTAAGTGGTTCGTGTTACATGTCTGTTGGATCAAATATTTTAGCGGTCCAGATCTCACGCATTTAAACGGGGTCATTTTGGATTCCCTGGCTGACCGGGTAACATTCTTTGGGCCTGGACAGTTATCTTATTCTTGGGGTATTAATTAGTCCAATTAGCCCAATTTTGTATTATATTTTCTTGTATTGTATTTTGTATTTTCTTTTTCTTTTGTGTTTTATTTTCTTTTTGTATTTTTTGTATTTATTTTCTGATTTTATCAAATTGTTAAACTAATTAATTTTTAATATCTATTTTATAGTAATTTAAATTAAAACACTAAAAGGTTATTTTTTGATTTTTCTTTAATTTGTTCCCAAAATGAATTAATACCAAAATTGTAAAACTAAACTCCTAATGCATATACATTTTTTTGTATTTTTTAATATGAATTATTATGCAACTAATTAATCATAAAAATGCCACAAATATCAACAAAAATTAAAAAATCATTTGTTTGGATTTTTAGGAATAATTTGCTTAGGGCAAAAATCACGTGCTCACACCAACCCAAGAGCTAATCGCTCTAGGTGCCCTAACGGACCACAATCTATTAGATGGTGACTCTTCAAATACCCAATTCCTTAAATAAAATCAGTCACTACACCCCGTGAATGTCGAAACCCGAACCTCTCTCCCCGTCAAAAAAAAGGAAGGGAAAAAGGGGGCCCGACAGAGTTAACCTAGTGGATGTCCTCATGTTGGTCTTATAACCTGGTAAGGCAAAGGATAATTTCTCGTGCCATTGCCTGTAATTGTCCACTTTCTTTGGTAGAATCCTTTTGATGTTTTTATTTGTTTCTTTAACTTCTTCTTACATTTGTGTTTGTAGGCTTTAGAGTTATGGTGGACAAATCTGAACTTCTCACAAATTTCCCTCATGAGATCACTTTTGAGATTAGTTGCGTTATCAGTAATGATTGACTCAGGTATCCCAACCAACAGACTAAGTTGTTATGGACAAAACCTACTACTACTTTCTTCGTGAAGGCCTTGTATGTAGAAGCTTCGACCCATTTGGTGAAGTAATCAATTGCTACCAAGATAAATCGGAGTGCATTTGATGAAGCTAGCTTTATAGATCCGATTACGTCCATTCCCTAAGCGGTGAATGGCCAAGGAAAACCCATTACACTCAACTCATTAGATGGAACATAGATGAAATTCCCGTGGATCTGGCACTGGTGACACTTTTGCACATAGCGGATGCTATCACTTTATATGGTCATCAAAAAGTATCCGGCTCTTTAAATTATCTTAGTTCGGGTCCGCATATCCCTGCATGTATTTCTTCTTATAGTCAGGTTGAGGAAAAATTGATTCGCTAACCTTCTGAGTGCTCGTGGCATTCTCTTGATACTCCCTTGTTTCAAGGAACCTTTTGATTTCGTGCTACCACGGCTTATCGTCTGGTTCTTCATCAACATGAAACCTGTAAGCATTTTGATCCCTGATTTTTATCTCGATAAGGTTGGTGTAATTCTTATCTGGATGCTGTATCATGGAAGACAAGGTTGCGAGAGCATCAACAAAATCATTTTGAATCCTGGGAATATGCTTGAACTTGATCTTTGTGAACTTCTTACATAGCTCATATACATAGTGCAGGTACGAAAAGATCTTGATGTTATTGGTAGTCCATTCTCCTTGAACTTGATGTATCAACATATTGAAATCTCCTCTAACCACAAGTTCCTTGATGTTCATGCCAACTGCCATCCTAATCCCGAGGATGCATGCTTCATACTCGGCCATATTATTGGTGCAAGAGAACCTTATATTGAGATTAGGGCTGCTCCAGTCCTACTCCTTTAAATTTGTCGCTATGTCGAAGAACATTCTCCACCCTGCATATGGTTCTGCAATATCTTCTCCGGCGAACAACGCTTCTTCGTTTGGGAAGTATGTGGTGACTGGCTCATAATCTTGGTCAATTAGATTCTCTACAAGGTGATTAGCTAAGGCTTGTCCTTTTATGGACTTTCATGTTATGTAAACAATGTCAAATTCTCTGAGATGAATTTGCCATTTGTCTAGTTTTCCAGTAGGCATCGTCTTCTGGAAGATATACTAGAGCGGGTTGAGTCAGTATATTAAATGCGTGGTGTATGCTGACATGTAATGCCTCAATTTCTGGGTGATCCAAATCAAGGAACAACAAGTGCTCTATCAGAGTGTATTTGGCTTCACATGGTGTAAACTTCTTGCTTAAGTAGTAGATGGCTTTCTCCTTTTTTCTGGTCTCATCATTTTGTCTCAACACACATCCCAATGCATATTCCAAAACTAATAGTTATAACAACAATGGCTTCACAGGTTCGGGAGGAACCAACACTGGTAGATTTGACAAGTACTCCTTGATTTTTTGAAGGCTTTTTGACACTCCTCCATCCATTTTACAGCAACATCTTTTCTCAGCGGCTTTAAGATGCGCTCACAAATACCATGGACTGGGCTTTGAATATGTTGATGTAGTTTAGCCCACCAAGGAAACTCATCACGTACTTCTTGCTTTTAGACAGTGGCAACTCTTGAATGACTTTGATCTTTGAAGGATCCAGTTCTATCCCTTTCCTGGTTATGATGAAACCCGACAATTTTCTAGCAGGGACTCTGAATGAGTATTTTGAATGGTTCAATATTAAACTATACCTCCACAAGTGTTCAAAAAACTTCTTCAGGTTGTCCAAATGTTCTGAACTCTTTGGGGACTTTATGATGACACCATCCACACATACCTCAATTTCTTGGTGGATCATGTCGTGAAAGAGGGTTTTCATGGCGCTCATATAAGTAGCACCAGCGTTCTTGAGTCTGAATGGCATGACTTTTTCATAGTAAACTCTCCACGGCGTAGTGAATATTGTCTTCTATGAATATTCTTCATGCATCAAGATCTGATGGTTCCCGGAGAAACAATCCACGAATGACTGCAGCTTATGCTTTGCGCAGTTTTTAACAGGATATGAATATTTGGTAAAGGGAAATTTTCCTTTGGACTAGCCTTGTTAAGATTTCAATAATCCACACATATCCAGATCTTCCCATCCTTCTTTGGTACCGGTACAATATTTTCCAACCACGTGGAGTAATTGGTTATTGTCACTACATTTGCCTCTATTTGCTTAGTTACTTCTTCTTTTATCCTTAAACATAAGTCTGGCTTGAACTTTTTGGGTTTTTTTTGACTGGCGGTTAGGCAGGATCGATAGGCAATCGATACGAAATGATGTCAGTTTTTAACCCAGTCATATCGTCATATAACTATACGAATATGTTTATGTATTGTCGTAGGAGCTCGACCAATTCTTCTTTCTGATCTACTTCCAGATGGATGCTGATTCGAGTTTCTTTTACGTCTTATTCACTTCCCAAGTTGACTATTTTTTTCTCGTCGAGGTTAGGCTTTTTCTGGATTTCCAACTGTTCGATCTCTTGTTGGAGATTATCTAGTATCATGCTTTCATCATATTCCTCATAAATCTGGATCACTTTCCTCGAGGGTTTCGTTACATGTGATAATCACGGAATGCAGTTTATATTGTTTTGATTACTTAAAAGAAAAATTAAGTATAAATGAAACTGTAAATAAGTTTGCAATAATTTTAAGAAGCACTTTGTTATTTCATCAAAAGAGTAAAGTCTTAGCGTTCAAGTAGAAAATGACAAAAGAGTACAAACATAATTCAAGCCTCAATTGGTCGTGTGTTTTTTTGCAAAATTTTTACAATTCCACATTGCCAAGACTCCCAGCGAACCAAAGATGTGCTGGCAGTCCAATTCTGTAGGTCTGCTCCTGGTTCGACATTCTAAATGGTCGATGTCTTGCTATCAAACATGTCACAACAGTCCTCGATCATGGTCATAAACAACCTTCTCATTCTATCGATGATGTCGTTCTCTGGTATTGAGATTTGACACGGACACGGACCTGAAAAATGCTCTGGAACAAAATCTTTTTTCCCAAAGTCACTTGTACAAGTCTATCCAGTTGTAGGTTGATACACTATTCCGACTCTACCTTTATACCTACTTAGCTCATTCGGCTCTATTAAGCCATCTGATCGAGCTCCCAGCGCAGTTCTCGATCTGTATCAGTACTTTATCATTTCTCTTATAGCCATATTTGATCTGTATGGTAACTATATACCTAGATTTTGCTCGGTCTCTTCTATATTTATGGTCTACATGATATTGAATGCGTGAAAATTTACCCCATCCAATTCTTCTATGAACGTAACTGAATGCTCCAAATAAGCTGATTGGCTCTATTCGCCATGGACTATAATATCTTGACAACCACATTCGAACTTCATGCAATGGTGGAGGATAGATGGGATTGCCCATGCTATGTGTATCCAAGGACTTCCTAGAAACAAGTTGTATGAAGATGCAATGTCCATTACTTAGAAAAGTATAGGAAACTCAATTGGTTTAAATTGCGGAGCCAAATAGATTTATCCAATGACGTCCTTCTGTGACCTGTTGAAAGTTCTTACACTCACATGAATTTATCTTACTTCTCTCATATGCAACCCAAGTCTCATAGGGCATAGAGCGGGTAGATATAGAGTCCTGATCTTCCATCAATAAGTACTCGGGACACCCCTTTATCTCCATATATTGACTGTGATGTGTAAGGATATGTTGTAATCCACACCCTCTATAGAAAGATTATCTCTTCGAAAGTTGATCATATTTGTTTCAACCTTCTTCTCGATAGTTGCCGCCAGTGCCTTTTTGGTTCGAGGCAGAACCCTCACAGCCTCAGTGTTTCCTATTGTGACGATGGTCCCTTTCTAGTTATATTCTTTATCAAGGGTGATCATATTAGCTCCTTCATTTTGGTGGTTTAGCAGCGTGTTACGGTTCACACTGGGTGAAGCTGGGGTGAACTGAATGGCTCCGCTTTTGATTAGTGACTCAATTTAATTTTTCAGTTTGAAGCAATTCTCGGTTACATGCCCTGGTACCTTAAAGTGGTAGGCGCACCATTTGGTTGCATCAAAGTATTTTTAAGGATACTCAGGAATCCTTCCTTCTATTGGATGTACCAAGCCTTATCTCCTTAGTCTTTCAAATTGTTGAGCCAAAGGATCAACAATCAGGGTGTAGTTTCTAGGACCTTTTTCTTTAAAATTTGGGCGAGGTCGGGGTTGCATAGGTGGGTCAGTTTTGTTAAGTGGTATTTTGAACTGGAATATATGGTCGTTGTGGATTTGAATTTGTATGGGCGCGAGGTGGGTTATATTGAGGTTGGGGATTGTAGTATGGTTGTGTGTTGTATACTGGAGCATAAGTAGGTGGGTGTGGGAAATGGGTATTCAGAGAGTAAGAATTGTTTCCATGGTGTGGATTGGACTTGGTAATAGGGAATAATTGTTGATACATCTCCCTTTATCTTCTTTTTGCTACCTATTGAAGCAGATTAGATTGCTTTGCCAGCTTATTGCAATGCGGCCATAGATTGTACCTTGCCAGACTTTACCTTGTCACACATCCTTTTTCCTGAGGGGATAGGGAGTTTTTTGAATTAGAGTGACGTTATCAAAACGAGATTAAGTCAAAGTCACAACATGGGACAATTAATGGTTTCCCAAGTCACCGTTCATATTTTAAAGCCCAAATCGATGAATTTTTTACTCAATTTTACAGTCCGCGAAACATGGAAGACCTAGAAAGGAATTATATTAACTCGGGTGAAGGTATTAGGCATTTCATATTTTATTACATATTTTAAACCTATTTTAAGCCTAATTTATAACATATTTTAAACCTATTATGCATTTTTAACTTCTTACCGCTTTTAATTAATTAAACGCTTTTTTGTTTTTATGGAATTTATTTGAATACATAATGATGGTGTGCACTCATTTTGTTTGAACACATTGTGAATTGTGTCACGTGAAAGGCATTCGCAGTTTACAACATGTTTATTTTTGTTAATATTTGAAGTTGAGTTGGAGTCACGTGAAACGCACACTCGAATTGGGTTTATGTATCATGACTATGCCACGGAACCGTACCCATAGTTACGATGATTTATTATTCGCTCCTAAAGCAAGCTAAAATGTTGATTAATTTTTTTCCTTAAAAACTAGTTTGAGATTATTGTGAGGCCAAGAATTATGAATATGGAATTGATGTGGAAGTTAAGAAATATTTTGGCTAAACAGTTCTAACATAAAACTTATGAACTACTACAAAATTCAAAGCATACATAATGTGTAAAAAAGGCAGGTACTTTTAGAAGACTACACTACGTATTCCCTATTTTCAATGTCACGCGTCAGCAATTCACGTTCTCCATGAGCATTAACTTACGACCCGACCGGTTATTTTGAGCTTTTGGACTTTGCTCCCGAGTTCTTGGGCTTGAATTGCCACATGTGATGTATTATGACTTATGTAAATCGTTGGTTTTGATTTTCAGGGTAATCGGAATGAATTTTGAAGAACAGTTCTCAGTTTGAAGCTTGAAATATGAAAGGTTTGACCAATATTTGACTTGTTTGTATATGATCTCGAATTAGAATTTTTATGATTTTATTAGCTCTGTTAGGTGATTTGGGACTTGGGAGCGTGATCGGAATGCATTTTGAAAGTCTGTGGAAGGTCTAGGCTTGAATTGGCGAAATTGAGATTTCGACATTTTCTAGTTGATAGGTGAGATTTTCATATAGAGGTCGGAATGGAATTCTAGACGTTACAGTAGCCCCGTTGTGTCATTTTCGATGTGTGTGCAAAATTTGTGGTTATTAGGACGTGGTTTGGCTGGTTTTTTATCAAAAGCAGAATTCGAAAGAATTTAGAATGTTTGGCTTGAATCCGATGTGTGTTGGTTGATTTGATGTTGTTTACGGTGTTTTGAAGGTTGGTACAAGTTTGAATAAGGTATTAGGATATGTTTGTGCTTTTGAGGTCACAAGGCCTCAGGGTAATTTCAGATGGTTTACGGAGAAGTTTGGAACCTTGTTGCGGCTGCTGAATTACTGATTCGGGTATTTTTGCACCGGCGGATATTGGGACCGCAGGTGCGGCACCGCATAAGCGGTTAGGGTGACCGCATCTGTGATGTTGTAGACGCGGGAAATGTGTTGCAGATGCGGTTGGTAATTTAAGTGAGGAGCGCATATGCGGTGGTCTTGATCCATATGCGTAATTTGGGCCGCAGATACGAAAATGTCTAGGTAGAAAGTATATATTGCACCCTTCGCGATTCTGAGAGGGTTTTCACCATATTTCATCCGGGAGAAAGCTTGGGAGAGCTAATTGAAGAGGGAATTCGAGAGAATTTCATGGAGGTAAGATTTATTGACCCTAAACTTATTTCTATGATGAATTTTAACATTGTAAGCTTGAAATCTATGGAAAATCAGTAGCAAAAAAAATCGGTAATTAGAGCTTGAGATTTAAGAGACCTTTGATTGGTGATTTGAGTGACCATATGAGGTTAGATTTTGGTAAATTTGATATATATCAAGTCTAAAGAGGATGAGGATTTGAGACGTGGGCTCGGGGAGCCGGGTTTGAGCAATTTTGGGATTATTAATGTAAATTGGACATTTTTCGAGTCGGCTTTGTTCCCTTAGTATGTTTTAATAGTATGTACTGATTGTGGCTAGATTTGGAGCATCCAGAGTTCGATTCATGCAAGAAAAGGCATCATAGGCTAGAGTTTGGACCTGATCGAAGTGAGTAATGATTGTAAATGATGCTCTGAGGGTTTGAAACCCGAAATCGCACATCATAGTACTATATTGAGGCAAGGCACACACATGATGACGAGTGTGGGGTCGTACACTATTGGATATTATGACTTGGTCTGTCCCGGTTGATGATTTTATCGCATATTTGATTGAAATCTATTTGCTATCATTATTATTTGGGATGAAAGCCATATTTTGGCTTCGTGCCAACTATTTGAACCCTTCGGAAATTTTATTGATATTTCCTCCCTGTTTTGGCTTTATACGTGAATTCAGTCATGCTATTTACCATTGTTTTCATACTCAGCCATGTTTACTCAGTTTTAATACTGAAATGATATATTTTATATGACGTTTGGGCAGAGAAACACTGTGTTACTATTGCCTGAGTGGCTCGTGAGGATTTTTGACTGAGTAAGACCGAGGGCCTATGTTGTGAGGAAACACTAATATTGATTTGAGGCCGAGGGCATGAGATTGTGTGCCACGAGGTGGCTTGATATTGATATGAGGCCGAGAGCCTATTTATTATGCCACGAGATGGATTGATATTGCGCTTGGGCCGTAAGGGGCCTCTTTAGGAGTCTGCACACCCCTAGTGAGCGCGGGTACCCATTGTGATTTGAGATATAGCCCGAGGGATTAGTATTGTTCTATGTGATAGCCTGAGCGGATGACATTGTTCTATGTGATAGCCCAAGGGGCTGTTACTATTCTGAGATATTGCCCGAGGGGCGAAATTGTTGACATTGTGCCCGAGGGGCGAACCTTAATTATGTATTTGTGCTCGAGGACGGATTTCTGTACTTATCTACACTATATTTTCTGCATTCATTTGTGTAATTGTTGAAAAAGTCATTTTCAAAAAAATTTAAACTGAGCTAAGATGTTTTAAGGGATTTTACAGCTTCATTACTTTCTTACTGGTTTTTGAACTGCTTCTATACATTATGTTGATGCACTTTTCGTGATTTCTTACCATTCAGACTTTAGTTATGATTATTACTCACTGAGTTGGAGTACTCACTTTAGTCCTTGCACTGTGTGTAGTGGTTCAGGTATTTCTATACCCTGTAGCGGGTATTGCTGAGCAGAGGCAGAGTCATGGGAGTTTTAGCGAGGTAGTTGGTCGACGTACGCAACACTACTTTACACCCTCTTGATGCCATTAGGATATATTTATTATATTTTCTAGAATTACGTTGTATCTTAGACCCTATTAGATGATCGTGACTTGTGACACCCTGGTATCAGGCTATGTTTGTGTTGTATTCTGCATATTATAATATCTATTGCTTAGACTTTGGCTTAATTACTCATATTTTGTCTATTTATTACTACTTAACTGTTTAAAAAGGTGATTTGGGTTTGATTGGTTGGCCTTGTCTTCACGGGAGGCGCCATCACGACCAAGTCCTGGTTTAGGGTCGTAACAAGTTGGTATCAGAGCCTAGGTTACATAGGTCTCATGAGTCATGATCAAGTTTACTAGCATATCACGGATCGATACATAGACATCTGTATTTATCCTCGAGAGGCTACCAACCTTTAGGAAAACTTCACATTCTTGAATTGTTATTGTGCATCTTTGATTTAGCTTGAAATGTAACTCTTTGAATTCCTTCCACCCATTCATATGCGCATATGAGCGCTAAATATCAGATGTGCATTGATTGCTTGTGATTCCCCGATCTAGGCTAATATCCGTGTGTTTGATGTTGGGCCAGTCTGGAGGACGTGAGGTTGGATTTTTTTTACCTATAGCTTGAGCACTGAGGTGCTGATTATTTGAGTCGTGTCTTGTTAAACTTGTATGTTCGGTAGTGTCCCTATTAGCATAAGTGATGGCTGAATGGCCATGCGATGAGTATGTTATTATGAGCGAGATATATTCATATGGTTTGGAAACAACGAGAAGGGTATGTTGGAGGATTGAAGAATTACTAGGTGTTTGATTTTCATCTTGATTTGACGTATAGCCACGAGTTATGGGTCTGTGATGAATCATTTCATGTTTTTCTAGTTGGGAGCGAAGTAAATTTCATGTTGCGGCATGAGTTCAGACTCAGAAAGATTAAGTGACTGCGCGATGAATATGATGGTGGAAGGTATACACCATCCTCCCCCACTTAAATAAAGAAAGTGCCTTTCTAAAGAAAACAAGACACTATGCACCTACCATGATGCTTTGCCTCCCATCTCCCCTTGGACAGGTCTTGCCATTTGCACGTATCATAAGTTGAGCAAGCTGCCAACTTATGAGACCATTCCGCCAGGTTAAGATCTCCGTTCCACAGCTAAGGCATCGCTACAAAAAAAAAAGGAGAACATCTTCACGCAGCCCACCTCCGCTATAGACAAAAATGATAAAAACACAAGTGTACCACTTACGTGTGAAATTTCATTTCTCAAGAAATGGCAGAAACTCTCTAGGCATAACATCGACTGTTCGTACTCAAACAAATTGACTCATCTACCTTCAGTCCTCGTCTCCTTCATCATTATCAACAAGGGGCTAGGTAGATCTATGTCGTAGAGTAATCAAGCCTTGATAATGCAAAGGCCAGTATAACCTAATGAGATGACTAAGTGTGAATTTGAGCCCGACCTTATCTGCAAAATATCTTATCATCTACACTATTTTCCGAAAGGACGGGTTATCCTACACCAAGGTAACCTGATATCTCCTACAAAACTCGAGCACGACCCTATCGAGAGGGCCCAATGTAAAAGGGTATGCACATACGTTCAAAAACCCCTAGACATGGGCCGTAATTCTCTCCTCTGGGAAGGTACCTGCAACACCACTTCTCCTCCCCATTTGTAGTCTTTTCTGACTGCCTCGAGATGCTCCTCCCCTATCGAAGAGATAAACCTCGATGCATGCTCCTGGCGGCCCGGAACATTGAGAGGTTTCTCTAATGTAAAATCCCTCCTCATGATGAAGCACCTCGACGTTAGCCCATCGGACGCCGATGGTGTACCACCGACTGAGTGTGAAGCTAGGATAGAGCCTTCCTCTCCTTGACGAGGGTATTTGGGCATAGCAGCCATGGCTATGGCAAAACAAAGAAAGGGAAAATGAAAAAGCTTCGAGTTGAAGGAAATTTGGTGCATGGAAGAGAAACCCTATAAAGATAATAGTCGCTCAGTGTAGTGGTATTTTCGAATTGAGGGAAAACAAATACATATATAGAGCGGGTGGCGACTGTTTGCTTGTTGTAAAAACCAATGGAATATGACCATGCCAATACCATTACTTGGGAAACATATCGATAGGGCTACCTCGGTCACTTCACGACCATATCACATAAATGATACTATCACACAAGTGCTGGGAAGTCATTCGACCCGGAGGATTTTCACCATTTGCAGGGCATCGACCCTATAGAAACTATCGGCCCAATTTTAAGATGGTGCCTGATCTCTATGGCCTCGACTGCTCTAAGTATGTGCCCCAAAGAACCAACATTGGGATTAAGAGATAAAAGCATTAAAACATGGAATGAGAATTTCTTGAAGCAGAGAAACTGTTATATTTCCAAAAACGCATTCACAATAGGGGATCATTTACAAAGCTTTTCCCCTAGGAAACTCTTGCACAAAAATGAAAACAAATGACCTAAGTCTACTGCTTGCCCCTGCTACCCTTGGAATAACCGTTAGAACCTTTATCTGGCGTAGCCGAAAAAATAGACTCTTCTTCCAAGGTTCGAGCTTCCTCGATCTTAGCTGAAAAATCGACGTCCTTATCACTTGCTTCCTCAAGAGCCTACCTTCTTGCTTGCGCACGAGCATAAGTAGCAGCCCGAGTTAGCTTCTCCTCGACCTTTGCTATCTTCTTCTTGGCCTTTACTAATATCTCCCAAGCTCATTCGTTCACAGTGGTGGCATCTTTGTTATACAATGACGCCTTTTTTCTACCACAAACTCAGCCGACGATAATGCGGCAACCTCCTCCTTGGCACTCTACTGAAGGTCCCGGGTCGACACCAGCTCCGTCCATAAAAGGTCCCTCTCCAAGGCCACAATCCCATTTTTTCCCCTCAAATCGAGGACCTCCGCATCATTGGCAACTGCCTCCTCTCGAAGCTACTCCACAAGGACATTCCATTGCCTGACCTATAAGGGAAAAAGAAAGTTGATAAAACACTAAGTTACAAGGACAAAGGGCGAGTTTGGAAAATAAGGTATTACCTTCTCGGCAAGGTCATCTTTCTCTCAGAACATTCCATTTAACCTCGCCCAAAGCCTACTCAGCTCCTCCTCTTTTCGGGCAGAAGAGATCTCCAACTCCTTTAAACCCGAGGTGAGATTCTTGACCTCCTTCCCACGGCATATAAGATCATCTCGTAGCTTAGAGATAGTATGATCATATATCTTCTTAGCCTACAAAAAAATAAAGAGTAAAAAAAAAACAAAGAAAAATGCTTGAAACACAAAAAGTAGGCATAAAAAGGTATCACATGCTATTGAAGACTCTCCGCCTTCTCGATAGGATTGGGAGCATCAAGATCAATGTCTTCACCAACACCATTGAGGAAGTTTCCAAGCACACCTCCCCCCTCATAAGGGCCTCCCATATCAGTGAAATTTGTGTTTTGTGCATCCCTGTACTCCCCGAGTAAGAATCGAGGACCCAAATTAAGGCTATCAAGGATTTTAATGTCTTCGATGGGCAAATCCTGTCCCTAAAAGACTCCGGGTTCAGGCCTTTTGGATTCATCGAAAACGGGTTCCTTAACAAGAATTGTACCACTTCCGGATAGGAACTCAAGGATCGTATCTGCACCCTCCTCGAGGGCCTCCATAATATGGTTTCGTGCCGAATCAACTATTCCCGATTCAGCGGCCCTTTGCCCAGCCACCTACGGGTCATCTGTGCCCGACCTAATCCTTTGTACCAAAGTGTTCTCATCATCGTCATAATCTTCGTCCTCAGTTCTGGGACTTGCCCCAGTAGCTGAAGTCGAGATCTTGGCATCAGCTCGAGGCCTGCATGACCTGGGTTTCTTTGACATAAGAGATTTGGCAGTCGCCTCTATTTTTCTTTTCTTACCCTTATCGGGCTTCGAGGTCTCTTCTTTGCCATCAGGAGGCAGTCTCATCAGCACTCTGCCACCAAGCCCTACACAAGCATAATACATAAAGCTTGTCAGCACAAGGGGCATGCTAAAGAGATATTGAAACGTAATAGAAGCGGCAACAAAAGGCTTACCATGATTCTTTAACAGCCATTGCATTTTAGCCAAGTTGGGGAAAGAACACTCAAGATAAGGGAACGCAACATTCAATTGCATAATCCGCACCGGCAGGTCCTGGACCACTTCGGGATACCAAACGGGAGCTCCATAAACAAAGGAAGGATCATTTTTTGAGAGGAAGGTAAGAAGACAGTAAAAGATGTTCAAGGGAGAGATACTTATACTCCCTATTCCACTCCTCCGGGAATGGAATCTTTTCGGCCGGGATGATGTCCGAGGTCCTCATTCAGACAAACCTGCTCATCTACCCTCGATCCTTGTTCTCATCAATGCTCAAGAAAAATAGCTTTGCAGATCGAGGGTGAAGCTTAATCAAACCTCGATAAAGATGAGGGCGATACAGTCTAATCAAGTAGTCAAGGGTAAAAGTAATACCCATGAACTTGTTGGAGAAATAACAGAGCATATAGATTATCCTAAAGAAAGATGGATAGAATTGGCCAAGCGTCACTTGATACTTGTGACAAAAGTCGAGAATAACTGGATCTATTGTCAGGGAAGAAGGGTCTGAAGAATTGACTGGACCCAAGGTGAATGGGTATGTATATACATAAAGAAAGCCGGACTTATGATATGTTATGTTCTCACTAGAACTAGGAATCTCAACCAACACTGTCCTCTCCTATAGACAATCTTCCTTCACTTGTTCTATATTAGTTACTATGCTAATATATCGGGACACATGTTCGCATCAGCCCAGCGTAGATAAGGGCCTCTTAATAGAGAAATCGTTCTTAGTATCGAACTCTGTAGGGGTACACTGTTCAACGGTGGGGGGCATTTTGATTTTACACTTGGATGATTGAGATGAAGAGGCAGCACCCTCATATCGAGGCACTATTTTAGGGGCTCTAGCCATGGTGGTGGAATGTTTTTTCTAAGAAAGGAAGTGATGAATCAAGAACGGAAGAAAGAAGAATGTGAAAGAGGATGACTTTTGCTCTGAAAGTTTGAAGATGTTGTAAAAGGGTGAATCATTAAATGATTGACGTATTTATAGAAGCCTTATGGGCAGCAGAAAGGATGAACCGATAGCGGTTCATGGTCTTCTCAATAGTCGTGTTGACGGTGACCCTTGTAGTGCTTTTTGAATAATGGCATTTAATGCTCTGATAGGATGAAGTTATAATGGTGGTGCCTAAGAAATAGGGGCTCAAAACTGTTTCCTATCATTTTATTAGGAAACGTGGGGACTATCTGTATACGATAAAAATCGGTGGTCCAATTTTGTGATCGTTAAGGCGTCTAGTAAAGTCCTCCCCTAGAAGGCTCAAAGCTCAGCTCGGGGTTTTGACCCCATGTGTCCTCAGTAATCGACCTCGAGGCAGTGTAAATAATGATCGGCCTCGAGGCAATGTAAAATCAGCGGCTACGGTGGATTAATATGAGGTTCCCAAGGCGCGTGACTAGGGCTGACAAAGTCTATTATGCTAGTTCAAACCCGTATCATGGCATTTAATGGCTGTACCAGCCACATTTCTTTTTAATAAATGCAGTTGTACTATGATGGTATTTCCCCTTATATATAAAGGGAATCCTTGTTATTTTGTAAGGGGATCTGATATGCAATATTGAATATACAAGAACATTCTCTCTACTTCTAACTTAACATATTCTCCTGATTTCACTACTTACCTTTACTGCTTATTTTCATAGTCTTCTATTTATTGTTCTTTATTTATTGCTTATTATTGGCCATAAAGTGCCGCCATCAAATTTATCATAACTGTTAATCCTCCATCGACTTCCTTTAGCAAGGCATTCGACTCAAGCTCGAGGCCCCCGATTTCCATCCATTCGGTATTGTTATTACGTCGTTTTCAAGCTATTATCTTATTTTCTAGCCTTTCACTTAGCATATATTTCTTGACAACTAGCATAAAAATAGATCACATATTTTTAGAACCACAAAATCAAATCTAATTGTTAGTACCATTTTCAAGGTAAACACAAAAGGAGACCAAATCAGTAACACCACAAACATAATAGGAAAAATAGGAACACCATGAAATCCAAAAGAACAAACATATCCTAATACCTTATTCAAACTTGTACCAACCTTCAAATCACCTCAAACAACATCAAATCAACCAACACACATCGGATTCAAGCCAAACTTTCTAAAATCATCCGAATTTTGCTTTTGATCAAAAACCCAACCAAACCACGTCTGAATAACCTGAAATTTTGCACACACGTCACAAATGACACAACGGAGCTACTGCAACTTCCAGAATTCCATTCCGACCTCTATATCAAAATTTCACCTATCAACTGGAAAGCGCTGAAATCTCATTTCGCCAATTCAAGCCCTCCACGGACTTCCAAAATGCATTCCGATCACGCTCCTAAGCCCTAAATCATCTAACAAAGCTAACCAAATCATAAAAATTCCGATCCAAGATCATAGAAAAACAAGTCAAATTTTGGTCAAACATTTCCAATTTCAAGCTTCAAACTGAGAACCATTCTTCCAAATTCATTTTAATTACCCTGAAAACAAAAACCAATAATTTACATAAGTCATAATACATCACACGGGGAAAGTCATGCCTGAGAATTGGTGAGCAAAGTGCAAAAGCTCAAAATGACCGGTCGGGTCGTTACATCCTCCCGCACTTAAATATACGTTCGTCCTCGAATGTGGCCAAAGATGTTCCAAAAGCCAACCAATCGCTGGATAACCTTACCATGAACATACTCGTGGGTGATACCACATCACCCTATCTCATATAGGTCTGATAACATAATGTAACTGCATTTTCACATTCCAACCTAGCCCACAAGCCTTAGAACCACATTTCCACTTTCGTAATTATTCACAAGATCAGAATCTCACATTTATATTCAGAATAAGCCCGAAGAAGCTATAATCACCCATACTTGCAATCTCAGGTGCAATCACATGATATGCCACACAACTCAAACACTTGTATCGATAACTTCTAATCACAGCAGCTTCACATAACAACCGAATACCGATAGAAAACCTCTTATCTACTAAAGTCTCATTCCAACACTTCCATATACTGCCAATGATAAATGAAATACGCAATATACAATAACTATTTCTCAGATCAACCATTTATGAGGCCACTTCTTCTTTAGCAAAGACCATAACAAATTTCTGAGCCCACCATCGATATTAATCCTCCCAACATGCTGAAATCGAATCCGTTTATATTGATTAAAATCCCAACTATCTCATGTAATCCAACACAAATACTTAGGTGACATGACATCCCAATACATACTAAGGCCACAACTTGCGCAATACGCACAATAATACGCAATAATTCGAACGTACTCAAATCATGAAAATTACTCAAATAAAAGAGCTATATCGCAAGCTCACCAGTACCAACACAACACCAGCCCGAGAACCCATCTCACATTATATAAATAAAACATACGAATCTAACCCGCAAGGTCATAACTCCATATAACTTTGCTACGATGCGTGATCCTATCCAAATACTAGTCAACATGAAATACCTCAAGTCACTATGCTCGAAATCGACAACCCCACACAATTTGATGTCTGGAACCAAAGCAAATCATCATACCCACAGTGTAGCAAATAACATACACTACACAAACCCGAAAGGACACAACCGATACGCCATTCATCGAGCAACACCCAATTACTCTTTCCGCTCGAATTCCACTATGAAACCCCAATAGAACCGCACTTTATGTGCCTATAACTAACAAATCATAATGCCCCGCAACACAGAAAGGTAAGTCATAGATCTACCCAGATTACAGATAAGCTCATTAACAATCGAAATAACACATCTCTCAACATTACAACTCGGAGCCAACCAAACCGACTCAAGTTAGAACACACATCTGCATTGGCCTGCCCATGAACCCCTTATCAAGGAAACCCTAAAGTTGCTCCTTTAACTCTGTTGGTGCCATACAATTTGGTGTCTGGCACCATATCAATACCAAAATCACAACCTGGTCCGGCGACATGCCCGGTAGCAGAAACACATCCGGAAGAATCCCCTATCCCCGAAACTGAATCAATGGTTGGAGTCTCTACACTGACATCCAACCTGAAAACCCAAGTAAGAAAAATACAGTCCTTCCAATCCATCCACTAAATCTCCAAAATATAAAACCACCCTTCTAGACCATAATCCACCGAACTTCGCCACTCAGTCTGTGGCATATTTGATATAGCTAACATCATCACTTTAACATAATAGTACAGAATAATACGACACAGAGACAACCAGTCTATACCCAATATCCCTCAAATCCTAACTTGCAAACCCCGATAGGCACTATACAGTGCCGATACACACGACCCACAACCACCACACAACCTGTTTATGAGGACTTCCCATCTCTAAATCCATATAGCATACGGATCATCATATTCGATCCCAATTCCGTTGTCTGAATACATACCACACCCCTAATACCCAATCATTCCACAAGAGATACTCTAAAATTCTTTTGTGCCACCAAGCAAACTCGAATATCAATAGTCAATCTAATAAGATAGTGCCACAATACTACCGAAGTACCATCAACTTAATCACATTGCCTTTTTCTGAAACATATATCCTCATCAAATTACCTCCAATTAGCAATACCATTTCCTTAATCATCTGAAAGTATCCGCTGCCGAAGAGTTTTATGACCTACCTTTCAGAACTAAACCATAACCTTGCACACACAATCTTAATCCTCCATAATATACCACATATACCATATTGTCCTAGGATAATATGAGAACATCATACCCCTTCCTTCCGAGCCACAAGCAACTATGTACTCAATCAACCAAGAAATTTCCATTGATCCTATTCAGAAGAAAATCAATGCACATTCCATGCTTCTTACCATCGTAGAAATTACGCATCTCTAACTGCAGTAGAAATCATCCAGAACTCTCCGTCTACCTTTTCACAAAACCAAACTTGACATGACTGGTCCTTCTAACTCAACCAAGCTAGCCATTAAAACCTAAGAGCATTGCCACGAAACACCTGTAGAATCCTATTATCTAGTAAACATCCAATGAACTAATCATATCCCTGTCATACTGATTTGGCCTACTACTAGTCGATCCTATCTATCCGAGTTCCTCTTATCTCACCTTCAACTCGATACTTCTTCTTACTATAGCATCACAATTCCTCAACTCAGACTCACCACACAAGACCCAAGCATGATACCACACAGTCTAAGGCTCACGACCCGCAGAATACTCTCTTAAATGTTTCCAAAAGCACCACATTCAAAATACCTACCTCGGAGAGACTTTTTGCGAATATGGAACCATTACCTTCCTAATACTGATATATAAAATCCCATAATTGAATAGTAATGACACTAGTCTTGGAACCCTCCAATGTGAACCTCAATTTCTAGCCAAATTAAACACTTGAAATGCCCTAATTATTACATGTAAAACCATGAACGCATTAGAATCATTCCCTAGAGTCATCCACTCTACTCAAACTACAATTAGACTGATTAAATGAACCGGACAAATCGTTCCTCATTAGCATCTGATGGGTCGTTAGACCGTAGCTTGCTGCTGAAAAACATTGCTAGGCTAGCGCGGCTCGCTTCGCTCTTCAAGCTCCGCCCCCCTTACTCAACCTCAACATCTATAAAAAAGCCCTTTCTCCTTTTCTAAATAAGGTAAGCTTTGAAGCCGTAGCTTGCTGGTTTTTCCATCATCCAATCCACAACAAATCGAATGAAACCTGGCTATCCTAATACAACCAAGCAACTTCCTACTTTATGCACCGAGCAACCTTTACCAACAACAACTCAAGACATCGTATGTTCTCACATACCTATGAGGAATACTATAACCCTTTCCAAGATTTTTCCTTTACTCGAGCCATCCTCGGTCTCAATCTCCGTAGCCCATAACTGATTCACCAGTACGCCTCAAACTGGAACAAATATAGCACATAACCGTGCAATCAACTAATCAATAGCAGACTCCCCACTTGGCTCGAAGACATAGATCAAAACACACTCAATAACACATAACGCATATACTCTATTGCTGCCATAATACCATAGTGAGATTAAACTCAACCCTTCATAAGTTTGTGAAACACAGATCCTCTATTACTATAAATCTTCTATGAATCTCACATTCGCTCTCGCCACAGTTAATCCCACTTCCTTAAGTGACCCAAATTGAATTGCAAAACATATATTTCACTTGTAAATTAGATCTTCTAACAGACAATATAAGGATTGCACAACCCAAGAACACTCCGCAGGAGGTAAACCATCTGTTTTGCCTCAAACTGGAATTTCTGTAGATGTTGGGGAATTTTTTGAGATGAGGCCGTGTCCCCTTGGTGAGGGGGAAAGATTGCCAACCTTAGGGATGAGAATTGATAACAAACGGAAGAAGTCATCGGAGGGCGAGGATGCTCGCAGCGAGGCGAGCCCTGTTTGGAGGTTCAAAAGAGATGCATCATCCGAACCCGCCGCCTTTGAATCCTCTCTTTGTGGAAAGACGGTTCCTTTCTTGCTGCCATCTTCCATTCTTGTCGAAGGTACTTCGAGGGATAAGGGTTTCCTACCGCTTTCCTCTTCCCCTACTGAAGGTACATTAAGGGAAGTTTGAGGCCTGAAGATGAATGAATCGATTAGAACATCAGGCGACCATGCTCCCATTGGGAGTAGTTTTTCTGGGGTCGCTAAGGCCAAGCCAGTAGATGTGTACTCGAATTTTAACGAAGCTCAGCGGCTTAGTTCCATGGTGATTTTTGTGAGGCGGTATAGGCTATTTTAGTTATGTGCCTTCCCTTTCTTATTAAGTTTCCTTTTGCAGGCTTTTGACAAGCTCAAGTCTAAGCTGCTTCGTCGGGAAGCCTTGTTGCAAAAAGCTTTTGACAGGGAGAAATGCCTAAGGCTTCTTTGTATGAATAGGGGAGATGAGTTGGTTTACCTACAGTACGAGGCAGATCAAAGTTGGTACTATGAAAGCTATCTCGAAAGACAAGTAACTTTAATTTTGAGTCAATGTATGCTCTTTCTTCTACTTTCAGAGATTAATATTCCAATATTCCAGCTGCAAAGTAAAACGGAGGTCCTGTAATGAATTCGGGGAAATGTTGGTCGGGTTAAGTATGAATGTAAAGATCTAAAGGCTCAGGTATGTGCCCAAGTTGCGGCCAAAAAGGATGTTTTGGCCAAGGCTTCCACCCTCGAAGTGCAACTCTGGAATGCTCGAGCAAGTAGCTCGATTTGAACGATCATGATTGTGAGGCTCGAGTCTGAACTTCTAAAGATGAAGGCCAAGGTTGTAGATGCTCGGGCTAAAGTCGAGGAGATCCAAACCAAGGCTGATAAGAAAGTGGTTGTCTATTTGCAAGATGTCGTTGACGCTTGAGCTAAGCTGAGAGGGGCTCTTGATAGGGAGAGTATGAGCCAAGAATATATTAGGTGTAAATCTCGGAAGGAAACCCTCGAGGAGATCCATGCCATGGGCTCCGATCTCTCGGAAGAAATAGAGCTGGCAAAGGCAGACGAATATGATCCTAAGTTCCTTCTATCCGATGCTGAAGATAGCGAGGAAGAGGCTGATGGGCCATAGTCCCTGAGATAGTACTTTCAAAGAACATTGTAAATGGAGCTTGTATTTTTTCATATATATGTATAAAAGGGAGCCTTGTAGTTTCATTTTTCATGAACTTCCCTTGCTTTGATGTTTGTCAATTGTTAGCCAGATGAACTGGTCTTCGAGCTAAAAAAACCCTTAGGTTTATAGTACGGCCCTAGGGCTCATTGGGCTGGCCCGTAGGCTCTTATGCATTTGGTTGTTATGACCTTTTAATATAAGCCAACTTTTAAGCTCTTATGCTTTTGCTCTTGGGCATATTCAGTTAACTATTTTGGGTTTAGTCTCCGAGTCAGGTTTCCTTGAGCTCATTCACCCTTAAGTTTTTGGATTTAAAGTTGGGCCTTAGGCTCTTATGCGTTTGGTCGGTATGACCCTTTATATGGGCTGGTGGCAGTGGCTCTTATGCATTTACCCGGTATGACCTTTTATATGGGCTGGCGGTAGTGGATCTTACGCAATGGATTGGTATGACCTTTTATATGGGCTAGTAGCAGTGGCTCTTACTCATTGGGTCGCTATAACCTTCAATGGACTTTATTTTTCCCTCGTTAAGGACTTTTTGAAATTGTGCTTGCCTGACTCTTCGACGGTTTGATAAATACCTCGATTATGAGTTGTTATATGGCGATGATCGAGCACCTCGGGAGGTTTTACTTGGTGATTGAATGTTTCAAAGCCTATAGTTTAGAGCTAACATGGTCAAAGCTCTTTTTCCTATGTCAAGGGTAGCTTGTTTAACCGGTTCTTTTCGAATTACTTCCAAAGTATTTGAAGGCCTATGATTTTATAAGGATGGTTGAGCGTCCCCGAGTTGCATTAGTTTTGGTGGTACAGCCTTGTGACCGAAGTCATTGTGTTTGGCCAGAGCCTTTCAATCCCGAGTGAAGTAGTTTCGGCATCTATATCGAGGGAATGCCTTTTTAGGGGTCTTACAAGTTCGAATATATAGCCTTAACTTTAAGGTCGGGATAATTCCTTTTTTGTAAGGTCATACAATTTTTACATGTTATTGACAGATTACTGTTTTGGTTACTTGGTACAAGTATGGTTCATGCCTTTCTTGAGGTATTATATTTTTTGGTGTTGCCTTATAAAGGTCTTACGAGGTCGAGGTTGCCATCATGGGGACTTATGGCCTCGGGTTTTGATAAGTCAACGGGGTGGCAATTGGCGACAGTCCCCGAGACATTGAAAATTTTCCTTGCTCTGGAGCCATTTTTGTAGAATTGAAGTTGCCTCATTGAGGGCTTACGAGTTTGAAGCTTTTGACCTGGGTGTCACACGGTCTCAAGTTTTTAATGCCAGTCCCCGAGTCTTTGGGACGTTTTTGGCTCTGGAGCCTTTTTTGTGAAAAACACCGAACTTCTTTGAAATGCGAAATGCTTTGATAGAGGGGAAAGTATTCTTTGATTACTTGGTACGAGTATACATGTTTTTTCTATTAAGGGCTTCACTATTCTATACGGACACAATTTGTTCGACCGTTTGGCTCGGTACGTAATTTTCTTATCGAGACCGCATTTAGCGTATCTTGGCTTCTTAAGGAGGTGATCTTACAAGGGGATGCCCCCAGCATTCGAGGTTGATTGAAGAGAAGCCTTGAATACTTGTTGAGCCTTCCTTAGGTAATATATAGATGTTGCCTCATTAAAAACCTTGCCGGTAAAGCCGTTCTTGGGATAAAAACCTGATCGATGGAAAAGAGTGCATCATACGCCTTTGGAACCTAAGGCCTTTCAGTTGGAAAGCGCTTCGGCCGTTTCGGCCATTTTGATCAGATACCTGCACTCAAATTAGTATAAAATGTAGCTGAAAAAGGGAGATGATCATACCTTATTTCTGACGGCGCTTCGGGCATCGATATGATTCAATAATTTGTTATGAAGACACGGTACGGTCCTGTGCCTTGTTTAGTCGGGCATAGCTGAGAAAGTAACTTATTATTGCTATTTTACTATTTGCTTATCCTTTGGCTCCTTCGACGGTGGAGGTATTGATGTCGATGTCACATCTTGCATCGCAAACATTTCTTTTGTTGCATGTTGTTCCCCGTACATGGTTTTTATCCTATCCTTTGTCAGAGATTTCATCATTTGATGGAGGGTGGATGGTACTGGTCTTATGTAGTGTATCCATGGCGCGCAAGGCATTGTACCTCATGTCTCCTTCGATGACACAGAATTTTGTATTTTGGTTAGTGCTGGCCATGTTAACTGGGAGGGTCATTTCCCCTTTCGTTGTTTCAATGTTGAACCCGTTGAGGACACGAGGGACGGGCATGATTGTTCAAGCAGTCCGAGTCACTCTACCACCCTCAACCTAATAATATTGGCCGAGCTACCTCAATTCATAAATACACGTTTAATTTGAAATTTATTCACAGGAAAAGAGATTACCAATGCGTCGTTGTGAGGATGAGACAATGTTTTGATGTCCTCATCACTGAATGTGAGAGCGTTCTCGGGTATGTAACCTCGAGTTCACTTTTCTCTAGTGATGGATGTTTTTGTTTTTCTGACCATGGGTTCTTATGCAGCATCGATGCCTCCTAAGATCAAGTGGATGACATGTTGTGGCTCATCTGTTTCATTCGTCTTAGCCACCTCTCTTTCCCGGAATTGACTTTTGGCTCGGTCACTAAGGAATTCTCGGAGGTAACCTTTGCTAAGTAGTTGGGATACTTCTTCCCGTAGTTGTCGGCAATCCTCAGTTCTGTGATTATGTGTGCTGTGAAATTCACACACTAAGTTATGGTTCCTTTGTGAATGATCTGATTTTATAGGCCTTGGCCACCCGGTGTCTCTAATATTACTGATGATGAATATGATTTCTGAAATGTTGATGTTAAAGTTGTACTCTAACAAGTGTGGTGCCTCTGTCGGCCCTGTATGCCTATCAAATCCAGCTCTGCTAATGACTCCCCGAGGATTCTGGCCTCGATCCATCCTTCGATCATTGTGGGGTTTGTTACGCTTTGGGGTGTTTCTTCTATCTTTATTGTACGACTGATATCTTTCTTTGCTTGGCTTTGGCTCATTTGCGGGAAGCTTGCTAGTATATAACAAGCCCTAGGGGGCTCCTAGTTGGTCATCTTCGACTCTGATCTTTGATTAGTATCGGTTTTGGTTGTCTGACCAAGTCACGGGATGATACTAAACTAAGTTTTGCTTCAACAGCTTCAAAGCTACCCAGCTTCACTCGTTCAAACCTTGAGTGAAAGCCTACCCTGCCCACTCATCGGAGACTGGTGGTAGTTCCATTTGAAAGCGGGATACAAACTCTCGAAGCATCTCGTTATCCCTTTTGAGAGTTTTTCCCTGAACTTGTTCAGTAGGACAGATTCGATCTCATCGTCCCTTAGGTAGTTTCCCTTCACCGCATAAGTGTAAGCAGTTACGTGCTCGTTGGGGTCCGAGGTTCCGTTGTACTTTGGAAGGTCAGGAATTCTGAACTTCTTTGGAATGGGTTTTAGAGAAGCTTCCTACGGGAACGGCTTTTGTACAAAATTCTTCGAATCTACACCCTTCAGGACCGGGGGTGCGCCCGAAATTTGATCTACCCTAGAATTGTAGGTGTCTACCTTCTTAACATTGGCTTCTATCTTCTTCTTACCCGACTCGATCCTCTTTGTGAGGTCCTCGAACATCTTTATGAGGGAGAGGTCGGCTGCCGACCCGTTGTTACTCGATCTTTACGATACCCGCTTGGCTTGCGGAGCCGTTTTCGGTGCTATCGTGCTGGGAGTTTTTTGGTGACTTTGCAACTGAGCAATCGCCAGTTGTTGTTCCTATAATATTTCAAAGATAACGCGAAGGCTAACCTCCTGTTCTTCCCTAGCTGAGGTTTTCTGAGCTTCTTATTGGTCTCCTTGGCGTACGCTCCTGTTAGTGTAGGAGCTTATATCAACGTGTTTGGCATCGTGTGAGACCACATCTATAGGGATTGGCTCCGGCGCCTCCCTAGAGTTTAGTGGTGATGCGCTAATACCTGGAACAGCTACACCATTCTCTCCATGGTCCTCAAGACCATTGTTTTCATACGCATTCACTGAGTTAGACATTTTGACCTGAAATTAAAGATTTCTTGGATAAGAAAAAGTGTGAAAGATAACTTGCATTATATAGTAAATCAGCTTGAAAACAATCACTATTATTTTTAGCCCCACGGTGAGCGCCAAACTGTTAACTTGAAAATGTGAATAACAATTAGATTTGACTTTTTGGTTTTAAAAATATGTGATCTATTTTTATGCTAGTTGTTAGGCAATAGATTCTAAGTGATAGGCTAGAAAATAATATAATAGCTTGAAAACAGTGAAGACATGTGATTTTTGACCCTCCGAAAGATTTTGCATATTTTTCCATTTAAATACTTAGTTTAGGTTTAATATAGTTATTTCAATTAATTTTGACTCTTTTACGTTATTTCGTCACAAAATAAAAATTACAAAAATATTTTATTTTATGTACCTTTCATAAAATTGAAAAAAAAAATAACATATAGTACCTTATTTTTATTTTAGTATGATTTTGAAAATACCAAAAAAAAAAAGTTTTACTTTAATGGTTAGTCTTATTTTAATAGTTATTTTACTTAAGTAGGAATAATTAGTAAATGAGGTTGTATTTTTAGTTTCGTTCGCGGTGAAAGAATAATATCTGGGCTCAAACAACCATTTTTAGGCCTAATTTTTGGACCTATCCCACAAAAACCCAAGCCCAATAACCAATACCCACTAACCTAACACTAGATACTCTTCATTTTAAAAAGAAAAGAGCTGAAAAATTTACAAGATATACAGCTTACACCTAAAAAAGACCTAACGCCCAGGAGAAGCTGATGGCCGTAGAATAAAATTAGACCCCCCCACCCCACCCACCCCCAATGGCTTCTTCTAGATAGACCTTAGGAGACCACCCTCTCTCCACCAACG
>MU691130.1:31172-65204 GCA_026770625.1 Nicotiana glauca
CTCCATAACCATAAATATGGTCAAGACAAACTTCAGAAATTCGACGACTACTCTCTTAACCAGTTAGGTATAATTTAGAAAAAATTAATCTTCACAGAAAATGCTTTAGGCGTGACTTAATGTACCATCGTGGTTGTATACACTATCGCGTGACATAATTATGATCCTAAAACAAAATTAAAGTATGTGTACTTCGACTAAACGTTCTCAATATTAACAAAGCGTTATTAATTATGGCGAAGTTCACGTGACATGATTTTTGATGCGCCAAACTAATGGGTACGCGCGTGACCTGTTTTAGGATAATTTGTTAATTAAAAGAGGCAGATTGCACATAGGTTCTAAAATAAGTAATTAAAAAAAATTTGATTAAACCAAGTATGATCAAAGTGGCCGTGCTAGAACCACGAAACTCGGGAGTGCCTAATACCTTCTCCCGAGTTAAAAGAATTCTTGCCTGGACTTCTATGTTTCGAAGACATAAAGAGAGTTAAATCTCCTCGATTCGGGATTCTAAACAACTGACTTGGGACATCATAAACTATCCCAAGTGGCGACTCTGAATTTGAATAAATAATCTTATTTCGATTGTCACTTAAATTGGAAAAACTCCCTTATACCCCTTCTGGGATAGTAAAAAGGAGGTATGACAGCTCTAGCAACTTTGTTGGAGAAAAAACCTAGAACTTTTGGTTCAGGGTTCCAGAACTTGAGCTTGTTAATACGATTTTGCTTTGTTTTATTTATTGTTAATATTATTGTATTTTGTTAACCCAATGTGCTAATTGTCATTTATTTTCCATCTCAATATTGCTCGAATGTTATTAAAATGCTTTCTTACGCCTCCCTTCTGAGTCTTCTAAAATTAGTGCACAAGTACGCGTGGCCCACTTTCTGTTAAAAGTCATACCAGTTAGAACGAAGCATGGGTCAGCAACAAGGCCAGGCAGACTATCGTTCTCCCGGTACTTTGCCCTCACCTCGCCTCGAGTTGTCCACTCAGGTAAACCTAGTCTAGAACACAACCCTTGGTTTAAACCTAGAAAAACATAACCTCATGCCGGATCCCTAGTAGGCACGTTTGTTTGCATCATGTATATTTGGCTTAGGGGACTCAACACAGGGGTTGGGTCCATCTAGGACAGGTGTAACCAAAAATAAAAGACCATCTTCATGCATATTATGTGCTACATGCTGCATTTCTTAGGGTTAAAAGGGTCATTTGGCGGACCAACGATGGCTGAGGGTAAATGACAAAGAAAAGAGGGTGAAGTGTAAAACTAAAGCAAGTAGGGGCCAATTATTTTTTTCTTTTACATTTGTTTTTTTAGAAAAAAGAAAGAATCAAAAATGAGAAAAAAACTGAAAAATCCAAAAAGATTTGGCTCTTTTCCATTATTTTTCAGAAAAGACAAAAATATGTTTTCTCTAGATTGGTTATTTTTTTAAAAAAAAAAATTTGCCCATATCCAATCTGTCCGAACTACGCATACCTGATTATCGTCTTTCGGGGCGTGATACATAGGCAACCCACATAGAGTCCGGTCTTCTTAGTTAAGTCTTAGGTCCTTGGCTTCTCGGGGTCTTAGCCAAATCTTATATTTTTAGCCACTTTCAGCCACATAGGTTAATTTTAAAAAAATAGTCACAATTATGTCTTGCATATGTCCAACAGAAACTATTATTGTCTCACTTAATGTTCTAGGTCCTTAACTTTATTTGGTCTAATGTCCTCATACAAGTATGGATCTACTTACCAGAGTTTGGGCATGACAGATGCCCTAGGACCATCCAGTCAGGGTCGATCATTTATGTAATGACCCTATCGGTTGTTTACTTTTTAGAACCCCGTTCCCCTAAATAAAACTCTTCGTGCTTGCTTTAACCAATTAACGACCTGCGGGGATGGTTGGTTTGGTATTTGGACGAGTTTGGATTTAAATATTCTCATTTGACTCCTTAGGATTTTCTTAAAAGGATAAGTTTGACTTTGGTCAACATTTTGAGCAAACGGGCCCAGATTCGTATTTAGACTGTTTCGGAGGGTCCACATGAAAATAAGAGACCTAGGCGTGTTCCCGAAATTGAATTCCGATGTCCCTAGCCCAAGTAATGAATTTCTATTAGAAATTATTAAACTGAAATTTCAAGGATTTAAAGAAACTAATTAATGATTGATCATGTTGGTATGGGGCTCGTATTATTGTTTCAAAGCCTAGTATGGGTCCAATATAACATTTAATACTCGCCTGCAAAATTTGGTGTCAATCCGAGTAGTTTAAAGGAGTTTTGGCCCATTACAGGAAAATTAAGAACTTGAAGTTCATAAGTTTGATTCAATTAGTTTTAGGGATGATTTTTAGATTTAGCGTTGTTTCGGGCATTTTGAAGGTTTGAGTAGGTCCATTTCATGATTTCAGACTTGTCGGTATGTTCTGGCTGGGCCCGGGAGCCCCGAGCATCAATCGGACGAGGCTCGAGTGAAGTTGAAATTTTTGGAGAAGTGCTGAAGCATCTAGTTCTATCATAACTGCACCTGCTGTTGGTGGACCGCAGGTGTGAGACCGCAAATGCGATCTACCTATCGTAGATGCTTACCAGGGTAGGCCAGGCAAAAATCACAGAAGTGGCTCCTAAGCCGCAGAAATGGTTTTGAGACCGCATAAGCGGTCGTACCCCATTTGGCCGGTTCCATAGGTGCGAACGATTTCTCGCAAAAGTGGGACTGCGTGACGGGCAGATGTGGAAATTGCTGAAGTAGTGAGCTTCATTTAATACGGGTTCCAAGCCATTTTTCCACTTTTCACTCTTCCATTTGCGATTTTGGGCGCTTTTGAGAAAAGACTTCCACCTAGCATCTTGAGTTTGGGTCGTTCGGCTCCAAATTGAAGTTTTGGGCTCCTTCTTGGTATTGGAAGTGCATTTGAAGTGAGGTGAGTCTTCTTATAACCTTGTAAGAGGGAATTGTCTCCATAGGTATAATAATTGAGTAATTTGCAAGTAAATGTGGGGGCTACATACGCACTAGGTGACGAGAGTCCGCGCGTAGCTACTGTTATGTTAATTGTCTGGGTAGTCTAGGACTCGTATCATGCTTTATTGCTGAATGTCTTTATATTTTCTTGCTAATGTGATCACTTAGGATATGATAGAGACTTGCAAAGCAAAATAAGTGAATGTATACACTTGTTGGACACTTGTATGAATTTACTTCGAAATAAATGTGCATTCATGTGTTTTCTTGATATTAATTGATATTTTTGGATCGGGTCGATTGCCTCGGTTGAAATAGATACATTTATAGTTCACTCCATTCGACCCTCTAGCAGTGCACAGTTTTTTTTCTATTGGATCAGGCCATCGACACCGGCATAATGTGCGCACGATATCTATGTGAAGCTTTATCTATAATTTGTCCTGCTAAATATTTGAAATGTGATTGGTTGACAGCAAAATTGTTCAAAACATGACTTATTATCTCTTGCTAAAAAATTTTTATTATCTGTGAATCCCATGCTTAGCATAAAACATTATTATATTATTTGACCCAAGTGGTATCAAATCGACCTCTCATCTCTACTTCTTCGAGATTAGACGGGATACATACTGGGTACATGTTGTTTATGTACTCATACTACACTTCTGCCCTTAATTGTACAAGATCTGAGGCAGGTACATTTGGCTACCAGTTTGATGCGTGCCCCTGATTCGTAGTTTGAGTCTTCCACAGTGAGCTGCTCCCTCCCTGTGCCGTTTAGTAGCTTGATGGAGTCTTTCTTCATTTTTGCTGTCTATTTTATCTCGGACAGTAGGACAGTTTTATTCTTTTGTACATTTTACTAGTTGCCCATTACTTGTGACACCAGGTCTTGACACACACGTTAGTAGACTATTATTTTGGGGTTGTATTACTATTTTGGCACATTACTTTTCATCTCTGATTTGGATTGAACTTTATGAATTGTTGTACTTATTTTGGTAAAAGTAAAAAAAAAAACTTAATTATATTTTTCGAGTTGGCTTGCCTGATAATGGTGTTGGGCTCCATCACGATCTATTTTTGGGAATGGGTCGTGACAACAAGGTATCAAAGCACTAGGTTCATATCGGTCTCACGAGTCATGGTCAAACCTAATAGAGTTTTGCGGATCGGTACAGAGACATGTGTATTTATCTTCGAGAGGCTATAGGGTGTTAGGAAAAAAACTACTCTTTATTAATTTCCTATCGTGCAGAGGTTGGTATACCAAATTTCCCCCTTCTATTCTCTCACATATGGTGAGGTCACGTACGACTGATGTTTTAGACCTGGGAGGAGCTGCTCCCCCATTGCGAGAGGCGGGGGTAGAGGCCGGTGAAGGGCACTGGCTCGAGTTAGGGGACGAGGGAATCCTTGAGTCATCCCAGTAGTACCACCAGTAGATCCTGTGGGAGATCCTATTGTCGAGGAGTAGAGTGAGGTGCCTAAAGCTGAGCCCATGCAGGCATACATTATGACAGCACCGGGATTCCAGGAGGTCATGGGTCGTATGCTACAATTCATGGATACCATGACTCAGACTGGTTTATTGCCAGCAGATCCAACTATACCATAGGCGGGAGTGGGAGCACATACCCCTACTGCTCAAGCTCACGATCATGCAGCTGCAGTGTATGAGAATCTGGGTGCACTACCCGCAGATGAGGCTCAGCCAGTTGCTACTGCGATACCCTAGCCCAAACCAGCTGCGAATGGTGACTCGCAGATGCTATTGGATAGATGGACTAGACTTCACCCTCCTGTATTTGGGGGTGAGCGCCATGAGGATGCTTAGGACTTCATTGATAGGTGTAGGGATAGACTGCACAACATGAGGATATTGGAGTCGCATGGGGTCGACTTCACTACTTTTCAGCTAGAGGGCAGGGCCCATAGATGGTGGCAGTCTTATGTTCTTGGCAGACCAGTAGGTTCTCCTCCTATCACTTGGTGTCAGTTCACGCAGTTATTTTTTGACAGGTATATTCCATATATTCCACCCTCTGAGAGGGAAGAGCTGCGGTATCAGCTTGAGCAGAGTCGGATGTCTTTGACCGATTATGAGGCAAGTTTTTTTGAGCTATCCCACCATGCATTGATGATACTTCCTACTGACAAAGAGAGTGTACGGAGGTTTGTTGCAGGGTTGCATTCTAGCATCACGGACAACATGGCCCCAAAGGTGGAGATATGGACTCCTTATCAGTTAGTAGTGGAGATTGTTCGGAGGATTGAGGGCTACTCTCTGAGAGGTTGGGAGAAGATGCAGTAGGATAAGTGGTCTAGGTTCTCCGGAGAGTTTAGAGGTGCCCTAGCTAGGGGCAGCGGTCAGTTTGGGAGGGGATAACTCAGTAGGCCCTCATATTCAGCACCACCACCTGCTCGGGGTGCTCTAGTGCTCCCCTATTTCAGCGCCATGCCAGAGAGTTTTAATTACCCACTAGCTATTCAGGGTTCCTCTAGTGGGTATTCAGGTCCTCAGGGTTCTTCTTATTATTATTCCAGTGCTATGCTAGAGGGTTCATACCACTCGCCAGCTATTCAAGTTTCTTCCAATGGGTCTACAGGACATCAAGGTAAGCCATCAGAGCAGCAGGCCACCACATGGGTCCATCGGTCCACGGGTAAGCCATGAGAGCAGCAAGCCATCAAGTTTCTTCCAATGGGTCCGCGGGGTTATTTTGAGTGCGGGGACCTTGGTCATATGAGGAGATACTGCCCCAGGCTTTGGGGCAAGGTAGTACAGCAGGGTCAGCAACCTATGATTTCAGCACCGACTGCCCCGCCACCTAGAGGTGGAGGGCAGACTGGTAGGGGTCGTCCTAGAGGTAGAAGTCAGGAAGGGAGAGGTTAGCCAGCTACTGCTCAGTCATGTACAGGCCAGCCAGCAGGCACTCCAGCCAGATACTATGCCCTTCCAGCTATACTAGATGCATTGGCCTCAGATAGCGTCATCACATGTATTATTTCTGTCTACGGTAAAGATGCTTCAGTATTGTTTGATCCATTTTCCATCTATTAATATGTATCATATCTGTTTGATCGTTTCCTGGTTATTCCTCATGCAATTTTGAGCACTCATATTCATGTGTCCACTCCAGTGGGTGACTCTGTGGTTGTAGACCGAATTTGCCGGTCTTGTGTTGTTACATTTAGTGGTTTTGAGACTAGAGCAGATCTCCTGTTGCTTGACATGATCGACTTTGAAATCATCCTAGTCATGTATTGGTTATCTCCATATCGCGCCGTCTTAGATTGCCATGCCAAGACTGTTACTTTAGTGATGTCAGGATTGCCAGGGTTGGAGTGAAAGGGTTCAACAGTTGATATGCCGAGCCGGGTTATCAAGAAGGGGTGTTTGGCGTACTTGGCTTATGTTCGGGACACCATCGCAAAGTCTCCGATGATTGATTCAGTTCCAGTAGTTCGAGAGTTCGCCGATGTGTTTCCTTCTGATCTTCCTGGCATGCCACTGGATCATGATATTGATTTCTGCATTGATTTAGCTCCAGGCACCTAGCCTATATCTAATCCCACCGTACCGTAGGTAGAGGTGTTAAACGGGTCGGGTCATCCCGGTTTCGGATCAGCCCAGACCGATAGAACCCGGAACTGGCCCGGACCGGTAAGATGGGTTAGGCTAGGCTAGGTGGGGGGGCTAGGGGTTGGCTTGATTTATTTGGCCCAAATGGGTAACCGAAAACAGTAGAACCTAGTAGAATGAATAGTACCTCTTACCGGGTTAACTAGCCCAGACCGGCCCGGTTCAAACGACTATATTTTTTTTTCAAAATGGTGGGCCCCACTGACCCTTGGCAACGATCAGACCATGTTTTGGTCCGTTGGCCAACGGAAATATTTCACAAATAGCCTATTTTTGTTTTAATTTTTAATCCTTTTTCAATTTACAAAACTAACCTTCTCTAAAACTATAAATACCCCTCCCCCCTTCATTTCATCACTCAATACTCATTTCTCAATCTCAATTTCTCTCATTCTCCATTTTGCAAGACTTCAAGTCTTAAATTCATCATTTCATCTTCTAATTTTATTTGGCTCTCTTTTCTTAAATTTAATTTATCATGTTTTTTCATTCGGAATTTGAAGTTTGAACAATTGAAGTTCAAAATTGAAAACTTGCTTGACGTTTGTTCATTGTAACATCGGAATTGCGTAATCAAGTGCTCAATTTTTTGTCAAATTCAGTGCACTCCCTCCAACCATTTTTCTTATTTAATATTTTAATTGCATATTTAATTTTGATTTATACTTTAATTTTTACAATATATTTAATACTGCTAAAAGAGCGTGTAAAAGAGTTACTAGTAGGGAAAATAAAAAAAAGGTAGTCCATCTGCATGTGGTAGTAATAGTAATAACCCATTATCATTTATACATGTTTCCGAATCATCGCCTAATGATAATTTAGATATAGATTATGAACAATTACAAGAAGATTTTGGAATAGAAGATAATGAAATAGGAATGGAAGATGAGATACCAGCTACACCTACTAGTGTTGGAGTTGGTAGTGTTGGGGTTGCTACAAAGGGTGGTGGTCGTGGTACTAGTAGTAGACCACATGTGGCTCTGACTACTAATCGTACAAAAAGAAGTAAGGTTTGGAATATTTTTGAAATAATAGAAGGTACTGATAGAGTTAAATGCAAACTTTGTAAAGGTGATTTTAAACATTTGACTGGATGAAATTTAGGGGGAACTGGGACGCTTAGTAGACATATGAGAGCTGAGCATCCCATAGAATGGGGTACTGATGGTGATAGAAATCAAACAACTATTAATCCTACTACTGAAGGTCTAGTGAAATATGATAAAATAAAGGATCGTGAGGAGTTGGCAAAAATTATTACTTTGGGTTGTCTACCTTTTTCTTTTGCTTCTTCATCGTATCTTATTATGTATATTCAAAGGATTTACAATCCTTTATTTAAAGGTATCCCTAGAAGTACTTGTAGAGATGATATCTTCAGACTTCATGGACAATATCAAATATACATACGTTATTTGTTTAGCCACCTTCCTTGTAGAGTTTCTCTAACTTCTGATATTGGCCATGCTATTAATGGAAATGACTATTTGACAATTAAATGTCATTGGATAGATGATACTACTTGTATGCAAAAACGTATTATAGCTTTTAGATATAATGAAGATCAGAGTCATACTGTTACGTTAGTAAGTAGTATTATTTGTGAAGTAGTTGAATTTTATAATCTAAAGAAAAATGTATTGTGTATGTCTTTTGATAATGCTTCTAACAATAATGCCGTAATTTCAATATTAAAAATGCATTTCCAACGACCTCTTGCTGAAATTTTTCATGTCAGGTGCGCATGTCATATTTATAATTTAATTGTTAAAAGTGGCCTTGATTTATTTTCAACTGAGATTGCTCATGTTAGAAGAGCAGTTGGTGTTATTCAAGGAAATAATAGACAATCTAGAATAAAGAAATTTAAGAATAAGTGTGTCCAGTATAACCTTAAACCCAGATTCATGCCAGACGAAATTGTTGCTAGATGGAATTATACATATATATTTTTAAAATGTTGCTACAAATATAGATTCCCAATAACTGAAATTGCTAATGCGCATTGTACTGATCCAAACTATATGTTAACAACTAGTACTTAGGAGGTCATTAATGATGTTGTTAGATTGTTACATAAATTTTATACAGCTATTGTTGAGTTCTCTGGAGCATATTACCCTAATGTTACTATAGCTTTAGTACATATAGCTGAAATTTCTTTTCTACTCTTTGAATTTAAGAAGAAAGAAAAATATAAGAATGTTATGGAAAAAATGCAAGCAAAATTTAAAAAATATTTCTTTCCATTTCCTCCGATTTACTTAATTGGTGTTGTTTTAAATCCTTCCACTAAGATGTTTGATTGTCACCAATTAATGAATGCTTTATATACTTATATGGATATTGGAGCAACTGAAACCCCAGATTTATATGTTTCTATGAACATGCTAAATGAATATTTACAACAATTATATAATTATTATGCAAATGTAATTGATGATGTTACTCGTACTGTAGGCAATGTTAATCCCACTATGCACTGTAGCACTTCTGCTACTGTTGATTATGAAGAAGGCTTTGATAGTTTTAATATTTTTTCTAAATTTTCTAACACTCAAACCAGCAGTAAGAACATTGATGAGCTTAAATTCTACTTGCAGAAGCAAAAAGAGCCTCGCACAAAGGAATTTTCACCGTTGGGATGGTCGTATGAGAATGGAAAGCAATTTCCTGTTCTTTTCGCTATAGCTGGGGATGTGCTGAATGTGCCAATTTCTAGTGTTGCATCGGAAAGTGCATTTAGCCAAGCAAGAAAATAACTTGGAGACACCCGCCATCATTGGAAAGCAATACTTTGGAAGTTTTAGTATGTTTCAGAGATTAGATTAGATCAGAACGAAGAAATCAAGGACGTGAAGATGTTGATAGCCTAGAAGAAGAGGAACTTGGAGATATATTAACACATAGTAACCCATCTGAATTTAACACTCCAGAAGAAGGTCAATCGATTCATATTGATTATGAATTACTTACCAAGGCAATGCAAAAACTCTGAATTTACTTGTTGTTAAAAATGTAAACCTTTCAATTTGTAAGTTTGAATTATGAAATAAAAGTAGCATTTGCAATAAGTTCAATTTTTTCCCATCTTTCTTGTATTCTTTATGTTAGTACTTTGTATTAATATAACTTACAATATTTATACAAAAATCCAAACAAAATTAAAAATATACTAAACCCGGCCCGGCCCGACCCCCTCAACCTGTAACCCTTACGATTCAATTTTTATCCGGATGAATCGAAACCCGTTAAACCCGCTAAGAACCATCCCGGAACAGGCCCACACCGTAACCTGTATGGGTCCAAAAAATAGAGGCCCTGCCCGGCCCGGCACGGCTCGGCCTACCCGTTAAATACCCATAACTGTATGGCTTCTAAGGAGTTGAAGGAGCAGTTTGAGGAGTTGTTAGCAAAGGGGTTTGTTAGGCCCAGTGTATTGCCTTGGGTGCACCAGTGTTATTTATGAAGAAGAAGAAGGAGGATGAGACTATGCAGATATGCATTAATTACCGCCAGTTGAACAAAGTCACCATCAAGAACAACTATACGTTGCCTCGTATTGATAATTTTTTCGACTTGTTGCAGGGTGCTAGTATGTTCTCTAAGATCGACTTGAGGTCAGGTTACCATCAGTTGAAGATTTTGGACTGAATGTCTCGAAGACGCCATTCCAAACTAGATATGGCCATTATGAGTTTCTGGTGATGTCCTTTGGCTTGACTAATGCAACAATGGCATTTATGGACTTGATGAACAGGGTGTTCAGGACTTATATTGATTACTTTGTCATCGTCTTTATTGATGACATCTTGATATACTCACGTAGCTTGGGCGAGCATGAGCAGCATCTGAGAGTTATTCTTCAGACCTTGCGAGAGTAGAAGTTGTATGGTAAGTTCTCTACGTGTGAGTTTTGGCTAAAGTCGGTGGCATTCTTGGGGCATATTGTGTTAAGAGAGGGTATTAAGGTGGATCCCAAAAATATTGAGGCAGTTCAGAGTTGGCCATGCCCTACCTCAGTGATTGAGATCAGGAGTTTCCTGGGGTTAGCAGGTTATTACAGGCGATTCGTGCAGGGCTTTTCATCTATTGCATTACTTATGACTAGATTGACCCAGAAGGGTTCTCCTTTCCATTGGTCCGATGATTGTGAGGAAAGCTGTCAAAAGCTCAAGACGGCCTTGACTATAGCACCAGTTATTGTGTTGCCTTCTGGTTCAGGGATGTATACGGTATATTGTGACACTCTGCACATTAGCTTGGGTTGTGTATTAATGCAGGAGGGGTGAATTATTGCATATGCCTCCTGTCAGCTGAAGATTCATGAGTAAAATAAATCTATGCATGATCTAGAGTTGGCGGGAATTGTGCATGCTCTTAAGATATGGAGGCACTACCTGTATGGGGCTTCATGCGAGGTTTATACAGATCATCGCAGCTTGCAGCATTTGTTCAAGTAGAGGGATCTTAATTTGAGGCAGCATAGGTGGCTTGAGTTACTGAAGGACTATGATATCACCATTCTTTATCATCCGGAAAAGGCGAATGTGGTCGTGGATGCCGTAAGCAGAAAGGTAGAGAGTATGGATAGCTTGGCATTCATTCCAGCAGAGGAGAGGCCGCTAGCTTTGGACATTCAGTCCTTGGCTAACAGACTTGTAAAGTTGACATTTCGGAGCCTAGGTGGGTTCTTGCGTGTATGGTTGCTCGATCTTCATTATTGGGGCAGATAAAGGCCCGGTAGTTCGACGATCCAAATCTGGCGATTCTCAGAGAGATGGTTCTTCAGGGAGGTGCCAAGGAAGTTTCTATTGGCGAGGAAAATGTTTTGCGGCTCCAGGGCTGTCTATGTATTCCTAATGTTGATGGTCTGAGGGAGAGGATACTAGAGGAGGCACACAGTTTGCGATATTCCATTTATCCGGGAGCTACGAAGATGTATCGTGACTTGAAGCATAATTATTAGTGGTAGAGGATGAAGAAGGACATAGTGGAGTATATAGCTAGGTGTTTGAAATGCCAGCAGGTCAAGTATGAACATCAAAGGCAGGGTGGCCTACTTAAGCAGATGCCTATACTAGAGTGGAAGTGGGAGCGCATTACCATGGATTTCGTAGTTGGGTTGCTGTGGACTTTGCGGAAGTTTGATTTAGTATGGGTCACTGTTGATAGGTTGACCAAGTCAGCCCGCTTTATTCCAGTGGCGACTACTTATACAGCAGAGAGGTATGCTCAGATTTACATTCCAGAGATAGTCTGATTACACAGTGTGTCTGTTTCTATCATATCAGATAGAGGCCCTCAGTTCACTTCCCATTTCTGTAGAGCTGTTTAGAGTGAGTTGGGGATGTATGTAGAGCATAGCATAGCATTCCATCCTTAGACTTACGGGCAATCCGAGCAGACAATTCAGATTTTGGAGGACATGCTTAGAGCATGTGTGATTGACTTTGGGGGATAGTGGGACCGGTTCTTTCCCTTGGAAGAGTTTGCGTACAACAACAGCTATCAGTCCAGCATTGAGATGGCCCCATTGAGGCTTTATACGGTCGGCAGTTTCGTTCTCCTATCAGGTGGTTTGAGCCGGGTGAGGCTAAGTTATACGGTATAGATTTGGTGCAAGATGCCTTGGACAAGGTAAAGTTGATTCAAGAGAGGCTTTGCACGTCCCAGTCTAGTCAGAAAAGTTATGCCGATCAGAAGGCGCGTGATGTATCATTCATGGTTAGCGAGAAGGTTCTCTTGAAATTCTCACCAATAAAGGGTATTATGAGGTTCCGGAAGAAGGGTGAGTAGAGCCCAAAGTTTGTTGGCCCCTTTGAAGTGTTGAGACGAGTTGAGGAGGTTGCTTACGAGCTTGATTTACCCCCATCTTATTAGTAGTTCATCCAATTTTTCATGTATCGATGATTCGGAAGTATCATTCCAACCTGTCCCACGTGTTAGACTTCAGTACTATTTAGCCGGATGAGAGTTTGGGTTATGAGGAGGAGATAGTTGCCATTATTGATGGACAGGATCGCCAGTTGAGGTCCAAGAGTATTTCTACGGTGAGGGTCCAGTGGAGGGGCCAACCAGTCAAGGAGGTGACCTGGGAGTCCCAGGAGGACATGCAGAGTAGATACCCTCATTTATTCAGCATCTCTGGTAGCTTTCTATGTCCGTTCGAGGACAAACGTTTGTTTAATAGGTGAAGGATGTAATGAACTGACCGGTTATTTTGCTTTTTAGAACCCTATTCCCCCAAATAAAACTCTCGGTGCTTGCTTTAACTAATTTACGACCTCCGGGGATGGTTGGTTCGGGATTTGGAAGAGTTTGGATTGAAATATGCTCATTTGACTCCTTAGGATTTTCTTAAAAGGCTAAGTTTGACTTTGGTCAACATGTTGAGCAAACGGGCCTGGATTTGTGTTTTGATGGTTTCGGAGGGTCGGCAAGAAAATAAGGGACCTGTGCATATGTTCGCAATCGAATTCCAAAGTCCCTAACCCGAGTAATGAATTTTTATTTGAAATTGTTAAACTGAAATTCTAAGGATTTAAAGAAAATATTTAATGATTGATCACGTTGGTATGGGGCATGTATGATGGTTCCGAAGCCTAGTATAGGTCCAATATAACATTTAAGACTTGCCCGTAAAATTTGGTGTCAATCCGAGTAGTTTGAAGGTGTTTTGGCCCATTAGAGAAAAATTAAGAACTTGAAGTTCATAAGTTTGATTCAATTGGAGGTGATTCTTAGATTTAGCATTGTTTCGGGCATTCCAAAGGTTCGACTAGGTCTGTTTTATTATTTCAGACTTGTCGGTATATTTGGACAGGGCCCGAGAGCCTCGAGCGTCAATCAGATAAGGCTCGAGTGAAGCTGAAATTTTTGGAGAAGTGCTGAAGCATCTACTTCTGTTTTAACCACAATTGCGATTGGGGGACCGCAATTGCGATTGGGGGACCTCAATTGCGATTGGGGGACCGCAGGTGCGAGACCGTTGATGCGGTCCACCTCTCACAGATGTGGCCCAGGGTAGGCTAGGCCAAAACCACAGAAGCATCTCCCAAGCCACAAAAGCGGCTCCCAAGCCACAGAAGCGGCTTCGAGACCGCAGAAGCGATCGCAGCCCGCTTGGCCGGTTCCGCAGGTGCGAACAATTTCTCGCAGATGCGGTCCGCTGACAGCAAATGCGGAAATCGCTGAAGTAGTGAGATTTATTTAATATGGGTTCCAAGCTATTTTTGCCACTTTTCACTCTTCCATTGGCGATTTTGGGAGCTTTTGAGAGAAGACTTTCGCCTAGAATCTTGAATTTAGGATCATTTGGCTCTGAATTGAGGGTTTGGGCTCGTTCTTGGTATTGGAAGTGCACTTGGAGTGAGGTGAGTCTCCTTTCTAACCTTGTAAGAGGGAATTATCCCCATAGGCATGATAATTGAGTAATTTTCTACTAAATGTGAGGGCTACGTGCGCACTAAGTGACGAGATTCTATATGTAGCTACTATTATGTTAATTGTCCGGGTAGTCTAGGACTCGTATCATGCTTTATTGGTGAATGTATCTATATTTTATTGCTAATGTGATCACTTAGAATATGCTAGAGACTTGAAAAGGAAAATAAGCGAATGTATACACTTGTTGGACACTTGTATGAATTTACTTCGAATAAATGCGCATTCATGTGTTTTCTTGATATTAATTGATATTTGTTGATCGGGCCGATCACCTCGATAGTAATAAATGCATCTACGGTTTCCGCCATTTGACCTTCTGGCAGTGCACAATTTATTTTCTATTGGATCGGACCGTCGACCTTGGTATGATGTGCATATAATATCTATGTGAAGCCTTATCTATGATTTGTCCTGCTAAATATTTGAAATGTGATTGGTTGACTACAAAATTGTTCAGAAAATGACTTATTATCTCTTGCTACAAACTGTTGATTATCTGTGACTCCCATGCTTAGCATAAAAACTTATTATATTATTTGACCCTAGTGGTGTCAAGTCGACCTCTCGTCTGTACTTCTTTGAGATTAGACTGGATACTTACTGCGTACATGTTGTTTATGTACTCATACTACACTTTTGTACTTAATTGTACAGGATCTGAGGCAGGTACATCTGGCTATCAGTTTGGTGCGCGCCCCTGATTCATAGATTGAGACTTCCACGGTGAGTTGCTCCATTCCTGTGCCATTCAGCAGCTTGATGGAGTCTTTCTTTATTTTTGCTGTCTATTCTATCTCGGATAGTAGGACAGTTTTTTTTTTTTACATTCTACTAGTTGCCCATTACTTGTGACACCAAGTCTTGGCATACATTTCAGTAGACTATTATCTTGGGGTTGTATAACTATTTTGGCACATTATTGTTCATCTCTGATTTGGCTTGAACTTTCTGAATTGATGTACTTATTTTTGTAAATGTAAAAAAATGAGAACTTAATTACATTTTCCGCATTGGCTTGACTGACAATGGTGTTGGGCGCCATTACGATCTATTTTTGGGAATGAGTCATGACAATTTAGGTGTTTGCTTAAGGAGATTTTTTTTAGTTGTCATGTTTTGAGTATGTTGTTCCTTTTTATGTGGTCTTTTACCTTCTAGTTTTATATAGTAATGTCGAGTTTTTGGTTACTGTAATTTATATTTTTGTATTTGAAAAAGTGTGTTATAAATCAAAAATAAAAAAATAAAAAAATAGATTTTGTGTTTTATATTTCTGTTATATGTTTTCTTTAGAATATTAACTCTAGAAGTTCAAAAAAAAAGTCTTTTCTAGTTTTTCTTAGGATATTAATATCTAGAACTCAAAATAGACATTGCTTTTAGTACATTAAGGCTAAAAAAAATTTAAAAAAAGAAGAATTTTCTTTTAGTACCTCTTTAAAAGTTTCCATTAAGATATTAATTCCAAAAATCTAAAAAGATTTTCTTTTGAGGTTCTGTTTAGGAAATTAACGAAAAACAAAAAAAAAAATCTTTGTATTTTCACTAGAATTTTAGGATATTGTGTACATATAAGAAAAATAAAATATACTTTATCTTTTGTTTATCTTTAAAGTTTCTTCGTTAGGTAATCAAAAACTGAAATCCAAGAATGTTTTTAACTTGTTCATTTCTCGTTTCAAAATCTTTCTTCAGGGATATAAAATAAAAATTAAATTTTTTTTTTGGTTTATTCTTTTGATTTTATTCCTATAAAAAAAAGAATCAAAAAATATTTTTCTCTTTTAGGATTTTTTTCTTAATAATTTCCCATAGAGTATTTGTTTCAAAAAAATAGAGAAAAAATATATGCCCATTAGGCTTGAGTTTAGAATAGGTTATAGAACATCAAGTCTAGAAAATTAAAAAAAAAAAAAAATTTGTTTCTTTTATTTTCCTTTTCTCGTCAGAGTAGTCATTAAGGTAAAAAAAGAAAAGAACGTTAGTTTATTTTCTTTATTCCCGATCTTACCAAACTATGCAAAGATCTGATTCATGCGGCGTCATGATATGTAGGCAACCTATATAGGATTCGATCGAAATATTTTTTTTATTTCATTAAAAGAAAAAGGAAAAAAAGGAAGGAAAAAACAAAGAAAAAAAGGATGAAGTTATGGGACGTGAGAAATGAGAGGAAATATAAGAGCGATAATCGAAAAAAAAAGGGAAGGAAAATGAGTAAGCCAGAAGTGCCAGAAATGAAAAGAAAAGAGAACATTCAAATGGACAAATTGGGGTGATGCCAAGTGACCTTGTGACCTTCGAAGTCATTCTTGAACCGTTACTTGTGACTAGGTGCATTGCACGTAATGCCTTAATGCTAACATGATGAGTTCATTTTATTCTTCTTTATTATCCTCATTATAGCAAATGTGTGGTTGGTTTTTGGTTCTTAAATTGGTAACTCTTTCATACAACACAAGGTCATAGAGCAAGGTAGCCGTGACTAGCAAAGACTTGGATACAGGATTTGTTGACCCGTCGGGGGAGTTTGTGGAGTCGGAATCTGAATTGAAAGGGGAGGTCCAAATGTTGAAAAAGCAGATGGCAGAAATGTATCAATCTTGGATCAGGGGGCATCCTCCACCTTTCTTCCCTGCTAACTACACTACAAACCCTACAACTATCCCACCACTATCACAAATAGAGATTCCCACTGTTGTTGATATCACCCCCACAACCTTTTTCACACTTTACCCGCCAAAACCACCTCATATCCCGCTCCTTTGGCCACTCATCCTCTTGTAGCTCCTCCTCCAGCTACTTTTCCTCGATCCTATAACGGGGCTGTGTTCAACGTCCCCGATGCCCAACACTATGCTCCAGAACTAACTTTTAAAGTTTCGGATCCATACTCTCATGCTCCTTATTTTGATCCTCCCGATAAAACTGAAAAGCCTGCTAAGACAGTGGAGCAAGACGAGATATTCTGGAAGGTGAAAATCTTAGAGTAGTCTTTAAGAAACATGCAAGGGATAGGGAGCTAGATGAGCGTGTGTTCCAAAGACTTGTGCTTGTTTCCTGACGTCCAACTGCCTGTTGGGTTTAAGATGCCAAAGTTTGATTTGTATGACGGGCATGGAGATCCCGTGGCCCACTTGAGAGGCTACTGCAGTAAGATGAGAGGCACCGGCGGGAAATACAAATTATTGATGGTGTATTTCAGTCAAAGTCTAAGTGCAGCAGCTCTGGAGTGGTACACCCGCCAAGACGCTAGCAAGTGGTACACATGGGATGATATGGCTCTTGCCTTTGACCGACACTTTCAGTACAATATAGAAATTTTTCCGAATCGCATGTCCCTGACCAAGATGAAAAAAAAACCTAATGAAAGCTTTAGGAAATACGGGCTCAGATGGAGAGAGCAAGCTACAAAAGTCAATCCCCCGATGGAAGAAAACAAAATGGTCGAGTACTTTCTTCAAGCTCAAGAGCCAACTTACTTTGGGCATTTGATCCCGGATGTGGGTAGGCCTTTTAATGATATGGTAAAAATGGGAGAAATGGTAGAAGATGGACTGAAGTCGATCAATACCACGAGCTATTCTGCTTTCAAATCCACAACACATGCAATTCAGAACGACACATGAAGCTTGTTTGGTCAGACGGAACATGATGATATTGCCATGGTTGTCTTAGGATCAGGACATGGTTCAACGGGTCCGCCTCACCAATATACTCAGCCTCAACCCCAACCCCAACCCTATCTCCGAGCTCCATATGATCCACCTCAGTATTATCCTTCGAACAATGTCCGATCATCTGTCTAACCACCAAGTCACTCCTTATGGCGAGCGCCAACACCGCATAATGCACTCTTGCCTTCACAATATTTTCGAGCACCCAACAACCCTAGAAAATAGGTACAGGGAGGGGAACAAAGACAAATAAATAGTTTTATGCCAATCGGGGAGTCCTACACAAGCTTATTTAAAAAGTTAAAACATTTTATCCTGATTGAGCCTCTCCTCGGATATACTCCAGACCCATATGCAAAGGGTTTTGATCCTATTGTATGATGCATGTACCACTCTATCGTCCAAGGTCATATCATTGAAGATTGTCGTGCTTTGAAAAGGGAAATAAAAAGAATGATTCAAGAAGCGGTAATTGTGATCAAGGACAGTGACTGGAGCATGTGAATCCTCTTGGGAACTTGCTGGCTGAAGTTAATGATATTGAAGTTTGTAATGGTATTAGCAATATTGATGTGGAACCCAGTGGATAAGATGCCATGCTTGGTAATTGGAAAGATGCTCCATTTCTTGGTTAGACGGGGAGGAGTTTTGGTGGTTTATTTTGTTTTCATTTCTGTTGTCTGGGTTATTTTTAGGGTTGTAATCTTGATATTATCTTGTGACTCAAACTCTTCTATCAACCTATTTTGTCTAGTTCCTTTAGTAGTAGTAACTCATTTAGTGTTATCTAGGTTTGTTGCAGGTTGCAACTTCAGTTTAGTTTACTTGATTTTGTTGTTCCAACCCTTTCACCATCCGTCTAATGCAATTTCTTGTTTTCTGTTATTTTTAGTCATTTATTGTTCTTTTCATGTTGGCTCTAGCGACATGACATGCATGCATAATTCTAGGCATGGTCTTAAAAGTTAGTTTAATCATGAAGCTGTGAAACAAGTCTGAAGATGATAGGGACATTTGAGGGAAATAAGTATAGATTTGGACAGTTTGAGATCATTTAAAGCCTGTGTGTGAGGATGGGGCAGATGGTTTGGGAAGTTAAGAGGACGACAAGAATCTATTACAAGAAAGTGTGTCCAGACAATTTGAAGCAAGCAACTTTCAGTTCAAGTGCATCTCAATTTACAACATAAAGCCAAGGGAGCTCGCTCCAAACTGACGAAGCACATCTATTTTGAAAAAGAAAGCACACAAGAAGAGCTTTGCACTTGACAAGGTATTAAAGAAAGGTGGAAAGCATATCTGTGATATCAACGCCGATGCTGCAAACGTAATGCTATGCATGATCTTCATTTTTCATCTTTAGGTTGCATGTGTTATACTTGGTCTTCTTAGAGATTGGGAGGCCCTCCTTCTACTATCTAAACACTTTATCCTTTATTACTCCTTTTGAGCCTTATTTGTTTTCTTTCATACCGCTCTTTTGGAATCAGTAACAAAGTTCAAAAATACAAATATAGAAGATAAATACAACAACAACATCTATCCAGTATATTCCCACAAAGTGGGAGATATAAAAGATAAATAAAGAAGATAAAAGAGTAAAAAGAGAAGAGGAAAAGAGTAAAGAAATTGAAAAAAAGTAAGTAAATCAAAAGAAAGAAAAGAAAAGAGAGAGAAAAGCAGAAAAGAAAAAAAAGGAGAAAAGTACAAAGAAGAATAAAGCAATTCCTATGTCATTAATTACGTTAACCTGATTCCTTTTAAGGATACGTAGGCAAACTTACGATTCGGTCCCATCAAAATAAAATGCAAAGTTCCCCAGGCAAGGAAACTGGGGCAAAAGTTGCGGTTTTGTAAAAGATCTGATTCCGAAAGTTGTAAATAAATTAACCCCGTTGTCTTAGTTATTTTGAGCATTTATGATATTCTTTCTTTCTACCCCTGTCCAAAAGCCATATTACAGTCCAAAAAAGATCTCCCAGATGTAAGCACGTGATTTTTGCCCTATACGAAATACTCCTATAAAATCCTAAGAAAATAGATATTTTGTTAATTATTTGCCATTTTAGGAATTTTCGTAGAATTTCATGCATTTTTTGCATGTTTAAGTTTTGTTTAAATCATGAAAAATATCAAAAATATCACACATGACATTTAGGCTTTTTTTGTACATTGTTAAGATAAATCGGTAGTTGCTTGTTTTATAAAAAAAAAATTTGAAAATCACAAAAAATGCTTAATTTTACACATTTTCGTTTTATTGATTTTTTTTCTATTTTAATTTAAGATTAAGTAACTTTTATAATTTTTATAATTAGTTAATTATTTTAATTTCATATTTTTAGATAATCTAGTTTTAGGATTTTTAATTAAAGAAAAAGGAAAAGAAAACATAAGAAAAAGAATTTGAAGAAAAAATTTAATTAGATATTGAGCTAGTTCTTGTACCCAAATTAGGCACAAATTTTACTATCTAGCTCATAATTCTTAGGTTCATACCTCTAACCTAATCACTACTCCTATATAATAGTACCTAATCCCTACCTAGAAAAAAGGGACACATTTTTATTAGATTTCCCTGACCTACCGCAGCTTCCCCTTTCTTCTGGGCTACAAAGAACCAAATCCACACACAAGAGAAGGAGAATTTCCCTCTTTAGAAGAAAGAAAACGACGACTCTCTCATCTTTAAAGACACTGAGCAGAACCTCAACTCCTCTCTTCTTCAGCAACAGACGAACTGAGTTATCACCTTCCATCCCCAATTTCCCATAGTAGTGAGACCATTTCCCTTCTATAACTAAAATCGTGCCGCCCCATTCCAAAAGAAAGGAGCAATAGAGTTTGAATGAGGTAGTTCTATGGTTTCTCAAGTTATTGGGCTATCAAGGCTACTATGTTAGGTTCAACGGATTTTCTATGCGATTTCCTAATTTTTTTAAAGTTGAAAACTGAGTTCAAAATCGGTTGCTTCTGCTGGAATTTGCTGAGCTCCTACCCACTGCTGTCGTTGCCCTTATTTGGCTCCCCTTTGCTTTCTAGATTTAATCTTTGTACCATTAGGTACGTATTCTATGAACTATCTTATATTTGTTTTGTTATGGAGTTGTAGTTGTTGTTTAGTTGCCTTTTGTTATAAAGATTGAGTGGGTGTTTAATTCATCTGTTTTGTTATTGCAATTGATGGGTAGAATTTCTACTATTGTCATATGGATCCATTAGTTACGTGAGCTTTAAGAAGTTTCAAAAAATCGATACGATGGCTAGTGTTATAATTGATCTCATGTGCTTAATTAGCATTCAACCTGTATATTCTATCATCAAAGTTTGGTGCATGGTACAACGAAATGCTTTCCAACAGTTATAGTTTGGAGTTTTGCGAGAAGGTTGGAGTTTCTTTTCCATCTTCTGCCTTTTGTTTTTGAGTTGAGCAGTAGATTGTCTAATTTATGAGTTACAAGAATCATAAGCATGAAGAGCTACTAATCATTTGATTTGGAATTCTACAGTCCTTGTAATATATTTCAATTTTTCTAAAAAAGGAAAGACGTTCCATGTTCCCATGTTCTCATTTTTGAAGGTTCACAAGCTTTAATTAATATTTTTGTATATACCTACCAAACACATGAATACATAATTCTTGTACTTCCACATCAAACCATGATCCATACATTACTACTCGAATTACTTCAGAAAGATGATTTACAAACACTATTGATACACAATTTTTTTCTAGGTAATTTTATACCCAAAATACTTTCAAAATAGCATATATGTGCATATATAAGCACACCCAAGAGTTTTGGCATTTTTAATGATTTTTAAACCAATTTATTGCCTATTTTATTACAACAAAATCAAATAATTATTTCTGAAATCATCATTTTTGTTAAATAATTCATTTTATTCTCACATTTACACCAAAATATAATTAAGTTAATTTTTGCATATTTTTACAAATTTATTTGGCATTTTTAAAGCTAAATTGCATATAATTGCAATTATAGCCTATTTTGTGATTAATAGCATTTTATAATTAAAAAATTAGCTCCAGTATTTTTAAGTTAATATTTATATAATATTTTTTTAATCAGTACTTTTAATTTAGTTTTTAACCATTATTACCTTTTTATAAAATAAAAGGGGAAAAATTGGCTATTTAAAATCTAGCCTCAATTTCATTTCAATTACAGCCCAATTTTCACCCTAATTCAACCCAGTCCCAACCCCCAAATCAATTTAAACCCGATTACCTAATCCAATCGCCCAAACCTACCCGTTTTCTTTTTAAAATCTGAGTCGTTGATCATTTTTTGATCAACGGCCCAGATCTCTTCTTTCCTTTTTAATTCCAAACGACCCCTAAACCTTACCCCATTCTTTTTGAAGCGCCGCCTCTAACTCCTCTCTTCTCTCAAATGCTCTCGAGCTCTCTCGAAGCCCTAATAGCTCCCTGCCACCTCCAACCCCAAATCCACCGAAATCCATGGTTGTTCTAACCATGGACGACCTATCCTCACCCCCTACAGCTCTCATGTGCTTGATACCTGAAGGTTCGAGGCCAGACTTCAAGTGTCTTCGCCCAGACCTTCATCGATTCGAAGTTGTCAGCCATCTTCGGCCTTGCTCCGGTGTGTCCTAGCCTCCTAAGCCTGGTTGTGACCTTATCAACTCCAGATTTGATCTTGTTTCTTCCAATCCTTTCTCGTTTCTAGGGTTCTCAGAAACCCTAGCCTATTCGAGGTTCTTTTTCGTTTATTTGTTTGGATCTGTGCTCGATCAATGCTATATGTGATGTTTTAAACATTTTCCCCAATTTTCCTTTATAAAATCTTTTGATTTCAAACTAGGGTTTCTGAGTATGTTTGTTAGATATTTTGTTCGATTCATTTGTTTATCATCTCTAAGTTTGATTGGTGTTGAAAACCTAATTTTTGGAGATTTGTTTGAGTTTCTGAGTCTATCTGTTTGATTTACTTTGTTTGCACCTGATTAGTGTTGAAAACCCTAATTTTTGGGGTTTATTTGAGATTCTAAGACTCTTTATTTGTTTCACTTGTTTATCGCTTCTAAACTCTACTGATTTCAAAAACCCTAGTTCCTTGGGGTCTATTCGAGTTCCTGAGTTTGTTTGTGCAACTCGTCTGTTTGAAATTGCTCAATCTGCTTCCTTTAAACTTCAGCATCTCTTTTCTTTTTGTGATTCAACTTTGTTCTGAGTTCTTGCTATTTTTCAAACTCGACTATCTTTTCATAAAGGTTTTCACCTAACTTTTGCATGCTTCTGATTTTTTCTCTATTACTAAGCCAATGAAATTTGACCTACGTGACTATCATGCTATTACTGTATGCTACCTCTTCTTGCCATAGCTTGGCCTCACATGTATATTACTTGTGCACCTTATTTATATACTGAGTCCCTTCTGTGATTGATTTTCAAACTCATAATTGATTTTCAAAACTTTTCCTTGTGCAGTTTTGATTTTTTTTACTCGCCCGTTAAGGGTTAATTGATTCTCCCTCTTTGTTTGTCCTTACCAAATACTTTCCAAAAATAAGAACACTCTTGTATTTAGACTTAATCCCTTACTATATGGTTTTATTACTCCTTTTATGGAAACAATCATTCTACTTACAAATTGATTTTCTTTCCTTATATTAATCCTATTAGTGTCCGTTGAGCAGTAATCCCTTGATTAATGGGAAAAACCTGTGTTAATTGATTTTGACTGTGATTAATTCCAAGTTTGTGTTGAAACTATATTTGTTACCTTGTTTTCTACTCGTTTTTAAAACTATAAATACCTGTACTTCTTTCCTTTCAGACAAGGTTCGAACACGAACAAGTCATTACTTCTTCTCTCAAATACACTTAAATTTTCTTAAAAAATATTCGAGTTCTCTAAATTCATAAGATTAAATTTCTCTTCTCTAACTGTGGTTTGGCTAAAAGAATCCTGCTTTTCTTTGCTTGATTCTTCTACAACTGGTATGTTATCTTTGTTTAGTTTCTGCCACTCGTCCATGTGTTTATTCTTCAGTTCATTCCTTGTTTGGCTTCCATAATGTAATTTTTTGCAAGTTGGTTTTGTTTCTTTGCTATGCTCCTGCATGAATCCCAGTCCCACAATTCCTTTTGTATGTTGAGTTAGGGTTCAGAAATATGACAACACTCGACATTGTCATTCATGTACATCGACTGGACTCCCTGAGTCCTAAACTGTTTCAATTCCCATTCCCCTTACCTCTTTATATGTATCCTAAGCTTAAGACCTTGGTCTGGCAGTGTCCTAATCACTCACTAGACCATAGTCTGACCTTTAATAGGTTTGTGATCTTATTTGTTGGCTGAACAGGCTTGGTCAGGGGTGTGCCAATCTACCTCATGGTTAGGTATGACCACCAGTCTGCCTTGGCATTCTCCCCCCCCCCCCCCCCTCTATTGCACTTGCACTCATTCTTAGAACTTAAGTTCTGCCCCTCTCTTGTGAGCCTTGCCTTGGGACCCCCGAGCTCCCTCTAAACTTGAACACTTGAGGGTTGGCTCTTCCACGCGGCACTATAACTCATCCTGATTAGTATCTTGTGTGTAAGCACTGCATGGGGTTCCTGAAACTCGTTGGATCTCTGAAACACACTAGATAAGAAAAGGCATTGGAAATCTTGATCTCGGAAGTGGCTCAATCTCATATTATTAGACACTAAGTCTGACTTAGGTTTCTTGGATGCTGCTGATATTTTTTTATGTATTTTTAATTTTAGTTATGTTCTACTGGGCTATAATAATTTGTATAAACTCATGGGATTTAGTGAAAAGGGGAAGGGGGTTACTTTTATGCACAAAGGGTAGAAATATTCCTATAGGATGTTATTTATAATTTGTGCAACTTCATACGTAGAAAGCATGCCTATATGATTTAACTTCTGAATTCTGCAACTATGCATATAGATACCATGCCTACAGGGGTTTGCATCTCTGCATATAATAACGTCATTAGACAAATAGTTATGTTTAATAATAAAAATGGCACATGTAGATATTATTGTTTATAAGGTTTCTATTAGTATTTGAAAAGTATCACGTAAAGAAAGCATGCATATAGGGATTTCGAACCAGAGTTGTCTCACTTGTTTAAAACAGTATCGATTTTACTAAAAACAAACGACTTTTCTTTTTGAACTTACTCGCATTAACTCTGGTAAACATTTTTTTTTAAATCAGACTAAAAGTCATTTCTTTGTACTTATCTAACAAATTTCTTCTAGTCAGTTTGCAACTCAGTTCTTTTGTTTAAAAATTGGAAACTCTTTTTCTAACCTGCCTGCATTAGGAAACTCGTTTTAGTTGTTAAACCACGTTTATAACAATCCAGTACCCCTTTTTCTGAAACCTATTTCTTATTATGTAATTTTCTTTTAAAATCAGCTTGTGTTTTAAAATCAGTAGTCCCATCCAACACATAGACAAAAAGGATTAACTAATCAACGGAATTTGTCTTAAACAACTGCATTCGAGTAAGCCTAATGCAAACTTCCTGACTAAAAATATGTGTTGAACTAGTCCACTTATCGCTTTAATTTAATTTAAGACTAAACCAGTACGTGCAAGACATGCTAAACTCTATGGCTTTATCTGATTTTAGGAGGCTTATTTGCTTTCCCCTTTACTTGCATTATGTGTTTTGATTGGCGCCCTAGTATTTTGTCTTTTGAAAACTCTTAAAAGGCCTCAAACCCCTCTCCCTTTAGGACTAGTAGTCCAAATGCCTCCGGGACTGATAGGATTGGAACGGGTACTAGCATGCAATAAGTAACGAGACATTCTGCGCTTTAATACCTTAATGGGGTGAGAAGGGTAGATATAGATATGATGACCACGCGATAACACCACGTGTATAAACGGTTACTGGGCGTTGTGTGGGGTGATCGATATTGTTTTTAAACGTAGGACCCCTCTCCCTTTACATGTTTATTTTTATTTCAAAAATTGTTTTTTCTCAAACTTCGGCTTCTTTGACTGCTACTCCCAGCAATTATGTAAAATTTCTACCTCTCTTCACTCGTTTATTCTGAATTTTAAAACTACTTTCTTCGCAAAATTTCAGCTTCTTTAACTTCGTTTTTGTTTCAAATTATTTGCAGCTATTATATGAAAACCTCCTCATATTTGTAATTCATGCTTGTTTACTTGTGTTTGCTTGCTTAAAGTCACAATTGTAACATGGTCGGGAACCACACTAGTGGATCTTGAGGGGTGCCTAACACCTTCCCCTCGAGATAATTTCTAGCCCTTATCCGAACTCTAGTTCTTCATCTGAATTCTTTCTTAAAAGTGTCCTAATGCACTATAATCATTAGGTGGCGACTCTTTAATTCCTAAAACCCAATTCCCAAGCGGGAATAGATTTGTCTTCCCGAAAGTCGTAAACTCGATTTCGCATTAGAAAAAGAGGGCATCGACAGCATGGCGACTCTGCTGGGGATTCTTTAGGCTTTCACCATTTCATGTTATATGTGACTTTATTGCTTTGTTTACTGCCTCTTTTTGAAACTCACTAGTCTTTTGTTTTTTTTTTCTTTAACTTTTTCATTTACCGCTTTCCATCAATACCATTGTAATTTTGAGCAATTATTGTAAATATTTATTGTATGAACGTGAAAATACATGTCAATTTCTTTCATTCTTGTAAACTGCATCATATTCCACTCGTGCCAAACAAATACCATAGCAACGCTTATAATGAGTGGTTGCGCCCTTCCAATATTATCACCTTTTAAATTTGGAAAATGTGTATTTGCGGTAAAACCAGTCGATTAGCGGTGCAGTCGACGGTTCTGTGCCTTTCCCGCTTGAGTTGTGCGCTCAAGGGTACCTGTCTAATACCCCAATAGAAACCTTACTCCGTTTAAACTGTACATGTATCATGGTCAAACCTAGCGGAGTCAGTTATGTTGTCCGCATAATGACTCATTAGGATAGCCTTGTCCAAACTCCATCAGGTTTCCTTGAAACCCAAACGGACACCTCCATGTATTGTGCATTTATTTGGAGAACTAAATGTTTGTTATGCTAATTATTGGTTTAAATATTCGAGTCCGATGGGATAGGGTCCTAACGCTTTGTTTTGCAGAAAATGAAGCACAAAGTCCCCAGATTTGGCATGGTAACCAACATTCATCCAAGGCTGCTAAATTGGTGGAAAGATATGGCTGTCAGCACCAACAAGCGACTACGGTATTTGGAGCAGGGTCTAGTAGAGCTGGAAGGAAATTCCATCAAGAGGATTGAAGACTGTCAAAATGCTGAAGGAAATGTAGGCGGACATTTGGCCCGAGCTGATTTACTGCTAGGACTACGCGAGCTGGTGAAGTTGTTAGAGGGAGACAAAGATGCCAAATCTGGGGAAGGTCCTTCCGGGACCAAGTACTTAGGAATCTTTTATTCTTTATTTTTAATGTAATGAGGCCAATGGCCACTAGTGATATTTTACTTTCTGTTATTTAGCGTCTTTTTGGATTGGTCTTATTTTTAATCAATAAAATGAGGTATTTAGCATTATAAGTTCTCCAAAACTATTTGTCGCTAGGCCTACCTCAGGCACAACGAGGCACCAAAATTAGGACGCGATTTATAATTTTGCACAATATGTTTAAATACTGTAACATTTTTCTCATAACCTGGACTAACTTATTACCTTTTGTTTTTATTTTGTTTTAATCCCCTCCTTCGTGCATTCTGGAACCATCATCATACTCCATAAGTTCCAAGGGCCCTCCACCTCCTCCTCCTCCGAGCTCTATCCGGAACAAGAACAAAGGTAGAATGGGAGATTCAAGCACCAGAAAGGAAATTGAAAGAACTGAGATTCCTCAGGGAACCCCGGTTGTTAAGGAAACTGCTACCCAACTTGAGCAAAAATTATTGAAGTTCCGAGAAGAACTAGATCAGGTTCGAAACTAGGCGAACCTGTCATTCTCTCTCACCGCGCCTGATGATAACCTTCCCAATGCCCAGAACCCTGCACCTCCACAAAACACCCCACAACCACAGATACAACCCACTCATACTCAACACTGCAACACATACCACACTCCAAACAACACTCCGCTACTCATTCCCAAACCACTGAACACCACAAATGACCATCTCCACAACACTCCTATCTACATGGATACCATACCCCACTATACTCAACCAATCTTAAATGCACCTGAGTTTGATGACGAAGACTCTCTTATCAGGAACTTAGCATTAGAACTCAAGAAGTTAACCAGCCGAGTTCAGGGCATGGAAGGTAACAAAGGCATCGAGGGGTTGAATTATGAAGACCTCTACATTCAGCCAGATGTTGAACTTTTGGAAGGGTGCAAACCTCCCAAGTTTGAAATGTTCGATGGCACGGGAGATTCCAGAGTCCACCTGAGGACATATTGCTATAAGCTTGTCGGAGTCGGAAAAGATGAGATGATCTGTATGAAGCTCTTCATGAGAAGTCTGAAGGGGGATGCTTTATCCTGGTACATCAGTCAGGACCCCAAAAAATGGACAAGCTGGGTAGGCATGGCATCAGATTTCATGGATAGGTTCCGATTCAATACAGAGAATGCACTGGATGTATTCTACATCCAGAATTTGAACAAGAAACCTACCGAAACATTCCATGAGTATGCTACTCGTTAGAGGTCAGAGGCTGCAAAGGTCAGGCCGGCCTTAGAAGAAGAACAGAGGAACAGATTCTTCATCCGGGCCCAGGATTCATAATATTACGAGAGGTTGATGCTAATCAAGCGTTATAATTCTCCGATATCATCAAACTGGGAGAAAGAATTGAGGAAGGCATTAAGAATGGTATGGTTACTAATCTTAAAGCATTGCAGGCCACTAACAAGGCTTACAGTCTCGTGGCACATCTAAAAAGAAGGATATGAGTGCCATGATGGTCGCACAAGGAGCCAAATCACCACTAAAATTCCACACTTACCCGTCACCTCCACTTACATATCAGCATATCCCGAATTACCAAGCACCAACACCCTCCTATCAAAATCCACTCCCATTTACCAATCGTCTCCACCTCTCACATATTAACCCACCTCACCTAGATACTCTCAACGTGCGCCTATCTACCAAGCTTATAATGCTCAACCCTCTCACTACCAATCACCTCCCACCCGCCAAAATTTCCCTAGACCTAGGCAAAATTTTAACCGCAAACCTCCTAGACAATACATAGCCATCGCTGAACCAATTGACCAGCTGTACGAGAGACTTAAAGCTGCTGGTTACGTCACCCCTATCCCAGCCATAACTCCAAAAAATCCTTCCCAAAGGGTCAACCCTAACAAGACATGTGCTTACTGCTCTGGCATGAAAGGATGCACCCTTGACGAGTTCCGCTCATTGAAAGACAAGATTCAAACCCTGATCGACAATAAGGTCATCGTAGCAAAGGAGACTGCTCCTAATGTTTGCAACAATCCTCTGCCTAGCCCCAAAGGTAGAGACATTCACATGATCGAGATCGAGGATGATTGGGACCCCAAAGGGTTGATAGGTTTGATTGCTGAGGGTGATGAACAAAAGAGACCAGCGGTCACACTTAACCCAATTGTTGTGCAGAATCAACCCTCATAGGGATGATGAAGTAAACATGTCCATACCTCTCGAATTTGAAGCGCCTTCTTCTGCAAAGGCGCCCAGACCAATTGAGGTTGAATTTGGAGTTCCAAAAGCACATGCACCCTTTGAAGTTGATGTGCTACCACCAAGGGTACCTATTCTTATGGCAATGTCAGACATAACACCGTTCCACTCAAATTCCATACCGTAGGATTACATGGCCGAAGCTAGGAGAAAAGGGAAGACCAAGACAAGAAAAACAATTATTGCACAGGGCATGACCAGAACAGGGAGGGTTTACACCTCAAAACACCTAGCTAAGTCCAGTAAGCAAGCCTTTGGGTAGCATATTGAAACTGAGCCCGATGATCTTTGGAGGAAAATACAAGCTAAGGAATACTCGGTCGTTGAGCAATTGAACAAAATACCAGCACAAATCTCCATCCTAGCTCTTCTGTAAGGCTTTGAACACAAAAATGCCTTGATAAAGATACTGAGCAAAGCTTATGTGCCCAGCAACATAATTGGAGGAAAAATGGAAAATATTGTAGGGAAAGTACTGGAGAGCCAAAAAATCACCTTCCACGAAGATGAGCTGCTGCCGGAATAACTGAGCCACAACAAGGCACTGCACATCACCATACAATGCGAGGATTATTTCATCACTAGAGTCTTGATCGATGGAGGATCCAGCCTCAATATCTGTCCGCTGATAACTCTCAGAACCTTGGGAAAGAGCTTGCACGAGATCAAAGACGGGGCCATCAATGTCTCCCAAAGGTCTACTATTGGAGAAATCAGCCTATGCTTGCAAATGGGACCAACATGGTTTGACATCAACTTTCAAGTGATAGATGTCCCGTCATCCTACAACTTGTTGTTGGGACGACCATGGATCCACACTGCTGGAGCCGTAGCATCAACCTTGCATCAGGCAGTGAAGTTCGAATGGAATCACCAAGAGGTCATTATTCATGGCAATGGTAGCAACCCCATGTATAGTCGCCAAACCATCCCAACAATTGGAGGCAGAAGGAGAATTGGCGGAGAAACATACCACCACATTGAAAGGGTCAATGCTGTAGACAAGGACAAATGGTGGGATAACTAGTTTGAAAGTATCCTGAATTGGTGTGGGTACGAACTTGGAAAGGGACTCGGCAAAAACCTCTAGGGGATCACTAAGCACATAAAACTAAAGAAGCGTGGCACTACTTTCGAGTTAGGATACGATTATACATGTGAGGAATTCTAGAACTGGTCACCACCATGGAGCGGCCCCTACTAGCCGCTCGAGCTTCAAATACCTAGCCTGGAGCAAACTTTCTAACCGGCAGATACTATATACGGGTCAGAGGAAGATGAAGCATTAGCAGCCATGAAGAATCTGTTTCTGGAGGATGATGATATAGACATCTGTGTTCTTTTTGAGGAGGAAGGAGAGGAAGGCCCTTCCATACAAGCTATGAACCAAGGAGAACGCCTCAGAAACTGGTCAATTAGAACTATCAGGGCCCGAAAAGCTTAGCAAGGCTAAACAAAAGCACCATGCATCTCATTTTTTTTACCAGCTGATTTTCTTTCCGCATTGTCTTTAATTTTGAAAAGAGCTCCAAAAAATTATGGATTTAATCTAAGCATTTCAGTTTATCATATATCTTGCTCTTATTATTTTCTCTATCATTTACTCTATTTACACAGCATTACTATTACTTACTTTGATGATGAACCAATAATTGCGACTTGCAACGAAACAACACAACAATCGGATATAGACTCAGAAGAGGATTATATACCAGAAGATGTCATCAGAGAGGTTGAGAATTTTAAGAATAGGCCTAAGTCTAACTTGGACGAAATTGAGATCGTTAATTTGGGAGATACAGAAAATGTCAAAGAAACGCGCATCAGTGTTCACCTGTCATCATCAGAAAAGGAAGAATACACGGAGTTTTTAAGGGAATATGAGGACATATTTGCCTGGTCGTATGATGACATGACTGGTCTCAACACATCCATTGTAGCTCACAAACTGCCAACAGATCCAACTGTCCATCGGTAAAGCAGAAGCTCAGTAAATTCAAACCCGATATGATTTTGAAAAACAAAGAAGAGGTTACCAAGCAAGTCAAAGCCAAGGTTCTCAGGGTAGTAGAGTATCCGACATGGTTAGCCAACATCGTGCCAGTACCAAAGAAGGATGGGAAAGTTAGAATTTGTGTCGACTATCGAGATCTTAACCGGGCCAGTCCCAAAGATGACTTCCTCTTGCCGAACATACACATTCTTATCGACAACTGCGCCAAGCATTAGTTGCAATATTTTGTTGATTGTTTCGCTGGGTATCATCAGATGTGAATGGATAAGGAAGATGCAGAGAAAACGGCTTTCATCATGCCGTGGGGAATGTATTGTTACAAAAAGATGCCATTTGGATTGAAGAATGCTGGCGCCACCTATATGAGAGCCATGACTATCATCTTTAATGACATGATAAACAACGAGATTGATGTATATGTGGATGACGTCATCATCAAATCCAAGAAGGCCACTGATTATATGGAAGATCTGATAAAGTTCTTCAATAGACTGAGGAGGTACAATCTGAAACTGAATCCCGCCAAATGTGCATTCGGGGTTCCTGGTGGAAAATTACTGGGTTTCATGGTGAGTCGTCGAGGAATAGAATTGGACCCATCAAAGGTCAAAGCCATTCAAGAATTGCCACCACCAAAGACCAAGAAGGATGTGACGAGTTTCCTGGGAAGACTCAACTATATTAGCCGATTCATAGCTCAGTCCACTGTCATTTGTGAACCCATCTTTAAAATGTTGAAGAAATATGCTGCTACCAAGTGGGCTGATGATTTTCAGAAAGCCTTTGACAGAATCAAGGAATACCTGTCAACGCCGCCAGTCTTAGTTCCGCCTGAGCCTGGAAGACCCCTATTGCTTTACCTTGCGGTATTGGATAGAGCATTCGGTTGTGTTCTGGGACAACATGATGAAATGGGGAGAAAGGATCAAGCCATCTTCTATCTCAATAAGAAGTTCACCCCGTACGAGGCCCGGTATTCTCTATTAGAGGGCACCTGTTGGGCTCTGACTTGAGTAGCTCAAAAATTGAGTCATTATTTATGCACCTACACTACTTATCTCATATAAAGGATGGACCCGCTGAAGTATATCTTCCAGAAGCCCATGCCCACCGGCAAGCTCGCCAAGTAGCAAATCCTACTAAGTGAATTTGATAATTTGAACTACGCTTGACCTGATTCCCATTTAAGAGGGAATACGTAGGCAGCCCTATGGGTTCAGTCACAATTTAATAAAAATTTCATTTCCCCTGCTATTGGAACAGGGGCAGAATTTTGAGGACCCTCAAAATTCCGAAGTCAGTTTTCAGCCATTCATTGCCAGGAATGCCACCTCAGTAAACTGGGGTATAATTTTGAGGAGGACCCTCAAAATTCTGAAGTTGATTTTTCAACCGTTCAGCGCAGCCGTCAGAAGTGCCAGCCCAGCAAACTGGAGCAGAATTTTGAGGAAGACCCTCTGTGACGACCCAAAGGGTCATCACCTATTTCCTCATCTGTTTCGTGCTCTTGAGGCCTTGAAAACCTTATTTTCTATTGCCTCGATTTGCGTGCGCAATCCGAGCACGTTGCCGAAAAGCTTTTATGTCGAAATACGTGAATTTTGTGAAAAATTTGAAGAATTTTGATATTACTATGATTATAGTTGACTTTGGTCAACATTTTCAGCAAACAGATCCGGACCAGAGATTGGACGGTCCCGGAAGGTCCGTAGAAAAATATGGGACTCGGGCATATGCCCGGAGTCGAGATCCGAACTCTAGAACCTGAGCAAAAGAATTTTTTCGTTAAATTGTTTTCTGAAATTATTAAGGAAAAATAGAAATGAAAATTTATTAAAAGACTACGGTATCGGGCTCGTATTTCGGTTCCGACGCCCGGTACAAGTCTTATATATGGTTTAAGTGCTTTCTATAAAGTTTGGTCGAAATTGGATGTCGTTTGACATGTTTCGGACCTAAATGTCTAAATTTAGAAGTTTATGAATTTTGAAATTGAAATGATTATCTTGAGGGTTGATTCAATGATTTTGATGTTATTTGGGCGATTTGATTGCTCGAGTAAGTCAGTAGGATGTTTTTGGAGTTACGTGTATGTTTGGTTTGCAGCCCCAAGGGCTCGGGTGAGTTTTGAGTAGGTCACGGGAGGCCTTAGGCTTAAAATATCAGATGTGGCAGAGTAGTAGGTCCCACGCCACCACGGTGAATTTCTGCGCGATCCGCGTGGACTGGTTCAGAGAGTCGTTGGTTTAAGTTCAACCAGCGCGGCCGCGCACCAAATCAATGCGGTCCGCGCTGGAAGCCATGCGGTCGCGGTGCATTTCTGTGCGGTCTGCGTGGCCAGGTTCAGTGATGCCCATGGCTTGGGTTCGACCAGCGCGGCGGCACACCAAAACAATGCGGTCCGCGCTGGTTAGGTTCAGAGAGCAAATTTTCTTCCCTTTTTTGGCGCGGCAGCGTGGCATTTCTATGCGGTCCGCGCCAGCTTTCAGTAAAGTATATAAATCCGAGATTTTCAGCTATTTTTACACTTTTTCAAAACCCAAAACATAAGAGGCAATT
>MU691139.1:0-20991 GCA_026770625.1 Nicotiana glauca
AAGTTAATACGATATTACAGACCTAATATTGTATGTTATAGATTTAAACTTTAGATGATGTGTATGCATGGGCTCGATTGATGCCAATTCTATTTGCTGGGCCCAGTTGGAAGCCACTGTTAGCCCAACACGACGATTAAGTTCTAACCTTCATGTAGCTAAGTTCACCTCGTTGATTTACGAATCCGTAAAATTGTAGTTACCGTAGGTTGACCTTTTAATATAAAAGTGGAACGAGCCTCGCCAAATCGAATACACAATTGTGGGTCCCTCAAATAAATCATTATGAAAATCTTAGAGTCAAAAGGACCGTTTAGCAAATTTCACGGTCTTTCCTAAAGATAACAAAGACGTAGATGTTCTAGGTGCGATTTATAATACACTTTCTTAATACGGATGCACATTTATGTGATCGAAATCCAAGTCTCAACGAAGTCGAAATGTATTGAAAGCCACAGGCGTACTGGTACGGTGTGGCCCGAAATACATTTTCACGACGTTGCAATTCTTAAAAAAATGATAAAGCGGAATATTAATAAATGCACATAAAAATGGAACATATAAAGAAATCAGATAAAAACAAATACAACAGTTGAGCGACCTTGCTAGAACTACGGAATTCGGGAGTGCCTAACACCTTCTCCCAGATTAATAGAATTCCTTATCCGGATTTCTAGTTCGCGGACTGTAACAGAGTCAAACTTTCCTCGGTTCGAGATTAAACCGGTGACTTGGGACACCATTATTTTCCCAAGTGGCGACTCTGAAATTTAAATAAATAAATCTCGTTCCGACTGTCCTTAAATTGGAAAAACTCCTTCCTTTTATTATATCCCTTCCCGGGGTGTAAATAAATGGCTCGTAAAAAGGAGGTGTGACACCTTTGCTTTCGCTTTCACATCAAATGATCTCTTCTCCAAATCTTGATCTTTAAAATACATGGTCAGAAAGTTTGGGAAGGGGTAGGATCTGTTATTTTCGTTCACCACCCTTGTAATCACCCTTGACATCACATTCCCGATGTTGATCGGATACCCCACCATGATTGATGCCACCAATATAGCCCGAGAAATAGTAAGGGAGTTGTTGTGAGTAATAGGGTCTAGCCTGGTACAAACAAATGTTTCCCACCCTTTTGCCTCAAAGTTAAGTGTTCTCCTCAGATTTTTCACCCCCGCTGTCAACCATGCTGGGGTGGTATCTGGGATTGCCAAGTACTCAACTAACCATGGACGGGCATCCTCCCCCAAAGCAACCTTGGCTAAGTACAATTTCCCATCTTCCTCCAAGAAACCCAGGTAGTCATTTATCGTTTTCCCATCAAGCTTGATTTTTAGATTTCGCACCTTGGTCACTGTGGTGCCCTTTTTTATGTGGGCAACATTCGTGTAAAACTCCTTCACCAAGTGCTCATTTGTATCCCCTACATGACCTATGAAATATTCCCAACCACTCTCGTTCTGAACTGGCTCAGCATATTGGGGTTGTGAGGTAAGAGGTCCTCTATAATGAACTTCCTCTCGAGTATCAACTTCCTCTCGGGCCACCATTTCCTAAACTTGTGGTAGGCCACCTCACTTACGAATCTATCTTGCCATGCTCCAGGTTCCCAGTTCTGTCTACTCCTGCCACTTAAGGCTCACCCCCCTCCTATTTCTTCTTCTTCTTCTTCTTCTTCTTCTTCTTCTTCTTCTACAGGCCCCTCCCCGGATAGTGAAGTTGTAGGTGAGGTGGAATATTCATTGTCATTGCGTACAACTGAGCCCTCAGATGAATTAGAAGATATGCACACTGATGCTTGGGCAGTGGGAGAGACCGGAGATGTATCCCTCAAACTGTTCCTCTTCGTCCAGTTAGGAACATATGCTGGCACAGAGTTTGAGTCAGATGATTCTCGGGAAGGCTCATATTCACTCCTGGATTTGTTAATAGCTCTATCAGCAGCCTTTATGAGCCTCATGGTGTTTTTGATGTTTTGTCGGGCTTGCGAGGTCAATCTTATTATGCCTCGTCCCCTACCCCGGGAGGACTCTCCTTTGCCTTTTTTTAATCACTTCCGCCTCGTGATTTCACCAATATTACAAAACAATACAGTCTATGCTTGTTAGTATCAGTAGAGTTAGTGAAGCATTGCAGAAAAATTGCAGACATTCAGAAGTTGCAAACCTCGGCCCGCACAAAATGAAATGCGGCCGCAAAGCAGCAACTGCAGACCGCACAAAATGCCTCGCGATCTGTACTGAGGTAGGAATCAGACTACCCACACTCTAAATCTATGCACCGCGGACCACACAAAATGTATTGCGGTCTATATTGAGGCACTGCAGACTACACAAAATCCATTGCGGTCACGGTCCTCACTTATCAGCTTTTAGAAATTTTCATCACCACAGTTCGCCCAAAATAGCATTGCGGACCGCACAGAAGCACCGTGGACCGCACAAAATCCACCGCATTTTGCGGTGAGCACTCAATAGCAATACCAACCTAGGGTTAAAATTTTTCACGTTTTTAGTCCAATGTTTCACCTAATATTGATTCCCTAGGTGTTGCAACAATGTTTTAACTAATTAGTCCAAAGTTAAACATGATTAACAAACCTATGCTATAGATTTGAAAGAAAAACGAGAAGAAAAAGAAGAAAAACTATGAAAAATAAGAGTTAAAAGAAAATAGCAAAATTAAACAACTAAGAAGGAATTAAAGTTACCACAAGTGAGATGCAATATTGATTAATCGAGACTTAGCAGTTGAATTCATGCAATTAGAGGGATGAATAGTGATTTGTTTATCTTTTGTATGCAAAGGGTCAAAAAGTTCAAACTGAGGGCCTCATGTCCTATTTATAGAAAAAGGACCTGGGGCCCACCTCACCTACCCACCGCGGACTGCACAAAATGGCACCGCGGTCCGCGGTACTCAGATACAAGTGACACTGAATATGGCCAATACAGACCGCATAAAATGCAATGCGGCCGCAGTGGTCCATCGCGGACTACACAAAATGCACTGCGGCCACGGTGGAAGAATTCAGAGACTCCTCATTTTGTATCAATCAACTCTACGGTCCGCATTGAATTTTTTCCCTCGCGCTAAGGCCTTTGTGGCTGCACAAAATGAAGTGCGGTCCGCATTGCAAACTTCAGAGAGTGATCATTTTTCCAAACTTGTTCTTGCACTACATCAAAATAATCCTACAACATCTCACACCCAGTCAATCCAAAATAAATCCTACACTAATAAGAAAATCAAAGAAAAACAAAAAGAAAGACACATGGGTTGCCTCCCAAGAAGCGCCTAATTTAATGTCGCGGCACGATGCAGGTTACCATCAAATCACTTTAGATGGAGCAGTGCCACCATGTGCCTGTCATCAATCTTGCCCAGGTAGTGCTTGACCTTGTGCCCACTAACTCTGAAAACCTCCCTATTTTTGTTCTTCAAGTCAAGTACACCAAATGGAGTCACAAACACCACTTCAAAAGGTCCACTCCATTTCGACTTAAGCTTTTCCGGAAGTAGACGTAACCGAGAGTTGAACAAGAGAACCAACTTTGAACTCCTTGCCACGAGCATATTTATCATGAAGGTACTTCATATTGTCCTTGTACAAGGATGAACTGGAGTAGGCATGGAATCAGAATTCATCAAGTTCATTAATCTGCTCCACACGAAGATTTGCTGCCACATCCCATTCAAGATTCAGTTTCCTCTCAACCGGTAGATGGCAAGCTTCCCCGAACACTAATCAGTACGGAGACATACCAATCGAAGTCTTGTAAGCAGTCCTATAAGCCCATAGAGCATCATCCAACTCCTTCGACCAATTGGTCCTATTTGCATTGACCGTCTTTGAAAATATACTCTTAATTTCCCTATTTGATACTTCAATTTGGCCACTCGCCTGAGGATTATAAGGTGTAGAAACTTTATATTTGACACCACACTTTGCAAACAAAGTGTCAAAAGCTCTATTGCAAAAATGAGACCCCCTATCACTTATGATTGGAGTGCCAAACCTTGTAAAAATGACCTTCTTGAGAAACATAACAACACTCCAGGCCTCATTGTTGGGTAAAGCCATGGCTTCAACCCACTTTGAAATATAGTCAACCACCACAAAAATGTATGTGTTCCCATACGAGCTAACAAATGGGCCCATAAAATCAATGCTCCATACATCAAAAATATCAACTTCAAGAATGGTATTCAGAGGCATCTCATCTTTCTTCGAAATTCCACCCGCTCTTTGACATTCGTAGCACCTCTTCACAAGTTCACTTGCATCTTTGTACAAAGTTGGCCAATAAAACCCACAACTAAGAACTTTTGAAACCATCCTCGTTTGGCCATGATGACCACCATAAGGAGAGGAATAACAAGCCTTTAAGATACTCAATTGCTCCTCCTCTGGGACACACCTTCGAATCACACCATCCGTGCAAATCTTGAACAAGTATGGCTCATCCCAATAGAAATCCAAACTATCCCGTTTGAGCTTCTTCCTTTGGTTAGAAGAGAGCTCACATGGGATTATACAGTAACAAGGAAATTAGCAACATCCGCAAACCATGGCATACCACTGACTGACACAGAAAGGAGTTGTTCGTGGGGAAATGAATCATTGATCTCTAGGCCATCACGAGGCCTCCCTTCCTCCTCCAAGCCAGACAAGTGGTTCGCCACTTGGTTTTCACTACCCATCCCATCCACAATCTCCAAATCAAACTCTTGAAGTAACAAGACCCATTGCATCAGTCTAGCTTTGGAATCCTTCTTCGCCATCAAGTACCAGAGTGTGGTATGATCGGTGTGAATTATGACCTTGGCAACCACGTGGTACGGCCGAAATTTCTCCATTGCGAACACAATACCCAAAAGCTCTTTCTCAGTCACCGTGTAGTTCACTTGAGCATCATTCATTGTCTTGCTCGCATATACACCGGATGAAACATTTTATTTAGTCTTTGACCTAAATCCGTCCCAACTGCAACATCACCCGCATCACACATGAGCTCAAAAGGCAAGCTCCAATTGGTTGTGGTGATAATAGGAGTGGTGGTCAACTTGTGCTTGATAAGTACAAAGGCTTGCATACATCTCTCATTAAACACGAACTTGGCATCTTTTTCCAATATCTTGTATAGGGGATTCACTACCTTCGAAAGTCTTTGATAAATCGCCATTAGAACCCCGCATGCCCAAGAAAACTTCAAACCCCCTTGACAGAGGTAGGGGGAGAGAGCCTTAAAATCACATCAATTTTTGCTTTGTCTACCTCTATACCATGCTTTGAAATTTTATGCCCAAGAATTATGCCCTCTTCCACCATGAAGTGGCATTTCTCCCAATTACGAACAAGATTGGTTTCTTCACAACGGGCCAACACTCTATCAAGATTTTTCAAACATTCATCAAAATGAATCGCCCACAACACTAAACTCGTCCATGAACACCTCCAAAATATCTTCCACCATATCGGTGAAAGTGGCCATCATACACCGCTGGAATGTAGCCTGTGCATTACACAACCCAAAAAACATTCTAGAAAAGGCAAAGGTGCCATATGGACAAGTGAATGTGGTCTTCTCTTGATCTTCTGGAGCAATCAAGATTTGGTTGCATCCAGAATACCCATCCAAGAAATAGTAGAACACATGCCCAGTAAGTCGATCTAACATCTGATCAAGAAAAGGCAAAGAAAAGTGATCCTTGCGGGTCACTTTATTCAACTTGCGGTAGTCCATGCATACCCTCCACCTGATGACGGTCCTGGTAGGAATCAACTCATTTTGCAATTTTGCAACCACGGTCACGCCACCCTTCTTTGGCATACATTGTACCAGCAAGTCCAAGAGCTATCAGAGATGGGGTACACAACCCCGACATCCAACCACTTGATCACATTTTTTTTCATAACTTCTTGCATTGTCTCGTTCAACCTCCTTTGGTGTTCCAAGGAGGGCTTTGCATCATCTTCAAGAATAATCTTGTGCATACAGAATGCGGGGCTTATCCCCCTAACATCAGCTAAGGTCCATCCAATTGCCTTCTTCCGCTTTTGAAGCACTGCCAATATGGCATCAACCTACATGTTAGTAAGACAAAAGGAAATAATAACTGGAAAAGTTGAACTAGGGCCTAAGAACTCATACCTGAGGTGTGGAGGCAACGACTTCAACTCCAACATCGGAGGTTCCTCGAATGAAGGTTTTGTTGGTGGAGTCTTCCTGTTCTCAAGATCCAAAGAGAGTTTCCTAGGCTCATTAGAGTAAGAGCCCATTCTATGTAAAGCATTCGCGCACTCCACTCGGCCTTCAACATCATTGACATCAAGATTCAATAATACGGCTTCTAGAGGGTCCTCCACATTGATTTTGCACTGGTATCATCAACTATTACTACCGTGACAAGGTCTACAAAAGAGCACACCTCAGAACTGTTGGGCTGCTTTATTAACTTAGACACATGAAAGACCAATTTCTCATCACCCACTTGAAAGGTGAGGTCACTTGCTTTCACATCAACTAAGGCCTTCCCGGTAGCAAGCAAAGGTCTTCCCAATATAATTGGAACTCCATAATCTACCTCACAGTCCAAGATCACAAAATCAACTGGCAAGATAAATGTGTCCACCCGATGGTGCAAGGAATGGTGAAAGCACCAAGATCTTCTAGTTTCGGGGCCATTAATTGCACTATTGCACTAACTTGGTGGGTCATCTTGATAGTTTTTCTTCTATTAAGTAAAACTCAATGTCACCATTAATTATTTATGTATTTTGAATTATATTCCAACATTTAAAATCAAAAACTATATAGTGGGGGGCAACACTAAAAGTTTATCACTTGGATCTTTTCTTAGTCACCAAGTCCTTCATGAATTTAGCATAGCCCGGAATTTATTCTAAAGCCTCCACCAAAGGCACATTAATGGATAAGCTCTTCATAATGTCAATAAACTTTTTAAATTGATTCTCATTTTTCTGCTTCGCGGGCCTTTGAGGATAAGGTGGAGGTGGCCTTGGCAAAGGAGCCTTGGCTTTAGGCACAACCATTTCCGGCATGTCTATTACGTGTTCCCTAGACAAGTTCACATCATTCTGAGTCTCCACCTTGGCATCTTTAATATCTATCCTCACTTCTTCATTCACGTTCTCATCCACCACATTTTCAACCACCAAAGGAACTTTATCTTCTTGCAACTCAACTTCATCACTCAAAATTTCTTTTCGATTGGAGGAATTCACATCACCGCCTCATCCACTTCTTGTAGTTACCGCCATAACATGATTGTTCCCACCCTTAGAGTTAACTACCGTATCACTTGGTAGGGTCTCCTTAGGGCTAGTGTTTAGTGATTGTGAGATTTGGCCTAATTGAACCTCCAAGTTTCTGATTGAAGTATTGTGGGAAGCCAACTGAGCATCAGAATCCGCATTCTTTTTCATCATCTATTGAATCATCATTTTAATTCTCCCCATTTCATTGTTGGAAGAACTAGGACCTTGGGATGGAAATGGGGGTGGATTGTTCAGTTTTTGATACATTGGAGGCCTTTAAAAGCCTTTCCCCTCGTTTCCTTGATTGCCATTGTTCCAACCTCCCTGATTGTTGTTACCACCCCAATTGTTGTTATTGCTATTCTAATTACCCTGATTATTCTTATTAATGTTCTGATTGCCCCAATTGGAATTTTGGTTGTTGTTTCCCCAATTACTATTCCCTTGTTGTTGTTGATTGCCCCAATTGCCTCGGGGTCTCCATTGTTGTTGTTTAGAAGAATTTCCCATTTGATTCTGATAATTGTTCACATATTGCACTTCTTTGCTCTGCCCATCATAACTATCATCTTGGAATCCACCATAATCATTGTCAAATTGATTCGAACTCTCTTGGTTCTGTTGACCTTTTTGTCCTCTTTTGTTCACTAGTATGTTGACACCCTCCATGGCATTTACTTGGTGTGGATTTTGAACCTGTTGTAACTGTGCCTTTGCTAGCTGTGTCACGACCCGAATTTCCCACCATTGGGAGTCGTGATGGCGCCTACTGCCGGAGCTAGGCAAGCCATGCATGAAAATGAATTTCCCAAAGTTTTACTAAAAAATTCTCAAAATGCCCCCAGGCCACGTGGTCAAAACCCGAGGTTCGGACCAAAACCCGTTTACCCATTCCCCCACGAGTTCATATCTATGATTTGTTTTGAAATCGGACCTCAAATTGAGGTCCAAATCCCCAATTTTAATAAAACCTAGGTTCTACCTAAAATCCCCAATTTCACCCATGAAAATCCTTGATTTCAAGTGGAAAACATGTTTAATGATGCTAAAGATTGAAAGAATTGAGTAAAGATCAACTTAGAAATGATTTGGGATGAAGATTGCTCTTGAAAAATCGCCTATGGCGTTTGGGTTTTGAAAGAATGGTGAAAAGTGTTGAAAATTCGACTAAGTATCAAATTTGCTGGGCTGCGAATATGGGAAATGCGAAGCTGGGTTTGCAATTGCGAACCCTGCAGGCTTGGGAATTGCGACATTTTCATTTGCATTTGCGAACTTAGGCAAAAAAAATGGGGTTTCGCATTTGCGATCGGAGGTATCGCATTTGCGATCGGAGGTACCCTTCCCGCTCGAATCCCACTAAAATACCCCAATTAAACCGCACCATATGTGCCTATAACCAACAAACCATAACATCTGACCACAGGATGGTAGCTCATAGATCTCCCCCCGATCACTGATAAGCTCAACAATGGTCAAATCAACACCTCCCTCAACAATGCCATTCGGAGCCAACCAAGCCGACTCAAGATAGAACACTCATCATAAGAGCCCAAATAAGTGAGACAAATCCTTCCCAGTTGCCCGTTGGGTCATCAAAATATAAAAATCCCATTTGGACATAATCCGTCAAACATCGCCACTAAGTCCGTGGTACTCCCGACATAGCCAACAGCGCCATCTCACCACAATAGCCCAGAATAACACAACATGGAAACACCCCAATATCATATCTAAAATCTAACATACCCAGCAAAGAAAGATCCACTCGGGCCTCCAAATCTCGACAGTCACTAGACAATGCTGATACACACGATCTACAATCGTAACATGGCCTAAATATGAGAACTCCCGATCTCCAATTTCGTGTAGCACATAAGTCACCCTACCCGATCCCAAATTTCACCGTCCGAATACATATCACACCTCAGGTATCCATTCATTCCGCAAAAGATATTCTAAAATTGTTCTACGCCGTCAAGCAAACTCGAATATCAACAGTCAATCCAACAAGAAAATGTCGCAATACTATCAAAACATCGCCAGTTTAATCACATTACCCTTTTTCTAAGACATATACTCTCGTCAAATCACTTCCAATTAGTAGTATCATTTTCCCTGATTATCTGGGCTACCCGTTGCCTAAGAGTTTATGAACTTCCTTCCAAAATTGAACTGAAACCTCATACACGCAAATCTCGATCCCCCACAACACACCGCATATACCGTACCATCCAAGAATAATAGGAAAACTTTTATCTCCCTTCCGAGCCACAGACATCTACGCATTCAACTAGTCCAGAATTTCCATTGATCTCATCTAGAAGAAAAATCATTACACTTCCCATGCCTCTCATATTCGTAGAAGATGCATCTCTTCAACCACGGCAGAAATCAACAAGAACTCTCTCAATTCCGTTTGTATAAATTAAACTGCCAGGACAAAATCCTTCTAACTTGACCAAGCTAACCAAGCCATCAAAACCCAAGAGCATTGCTGCAAAATACTTGTAAGGGCTCATTACCTCGATCACATACGAAGAATTAATCATATCCTTACCATACTGATTCGGTCTACTATCAAGCTATTCCATCTATCCAATTTCCGTTCTGTTTCATCATCAACTGGATATTCCCCCTTGCTGTAGCACCACAGTTCTTCAACCCAGGCTCATTACACGAGACCCAAGCACCTGACCACGCTGTCTAAGACCCATGAGCCGTTGAATACTCTCTCACATATATTCTTAGAAACACCACAATCCAGAATACTTTACTCTGAAGAACTTCCCGTGAATCTAAATTTGTTACCTTTACCTGCCAGATACCGATACATAGGATCCCATAATTAATCATAAAAATGCCACAAGTCTGAAACTCTTCCAATAAAAGCAACAGCTTCTAACCACATATGCAACTTCAAAGCACTCAACTGCTGTGTACAGACTCTTGGACATATTAGAACTATTCTCGCAAGTCAATCACTATTATTCAAACTGCAACTCACTGACCTAACAAACAGAACCACCCGTGCCTCATTGGCACTCAGATACCGCAAAAATGAAGTCCTTATCCCAATACAACCGATCAACTTCCTGCTCTATACGCCGAGCATCCTTTACCAATAACACTCTAGACATCCCATGGTTCTCACACTCTATGAGGCATAATGTAACCTTTATCAAAATTTTCCTTACTCTAGTCATAGCTAACTCACTCGCGTGCCCCAAACTGGAACCAACATAGCACCTAACTGTGCAATCAACTACTCACAGCAGACTCCCCCACTTGGCTCAAAGCCATAGATCGAGACATACTCAATCACTCATAACACTTTTACTCTATTAATGTCACAATGCCGTAGTGAGATTAAACTAAAAGCATTTATAAGTTTGTGAAAACACAGATCATCTAGTACTGTAAGTCTTCTGCAAATCTCATATTCATCCCTGCAACAATTAAGCCCACTCTTTTAAGCAATTCAAAATTTCAAATTTCAACATGTACCCTTCCATTACACATGAGATCTTCTAACATACACATAAGGATCACACCACTTCGGAACACTCCGTAGGGAATAACCCACCTGCCTCGCCTCAATATAACATTTTCGTATACCTTCCACCGTCATACACATTACATAGCTACTTAATCTTCCAGAGTCTAAACTCATACCGCAACAATAAATTTACTTCATTCCCAACTATGAGACACAAAAAGATTCACCATGCGCCCATAACTCGGGGCTACACATCCAGTCACAATGGAAATCATACACTTAATAGTTCACCTATCAACCAGCAGATCCTACTCGACACTTCCAGGTCATATAGAAACATCACGCAGTACTAGCATACTCATTACCCAGCTATCCAGCCGCCATTCCCACTAATAGGCACAATACCGAACATGTAAGTTCAAAACACTTATTCACATAATCAGCACCTCGGTGCTCAAGCCATAGGAAAAGATCTAGCCTCAATTCCTCCAGACTGGCCCAACATCTAACTCACAGAGATCACATCTCGCCCCTCAATCAGGAAATCACAAGCCATCAAGGCGCCTCTAATACTGAGCGCTCATGCGCGCATACAAAAGTGTGAAAGGAATTTCAAGAGTTTCTTTTCAAGATGAATCAAGGACGCACGATAAGAATTCAAGAATGTGAAGTTTTCCTAAAGGTTCTGCAGCCTCTCGAGGATAAATACAGACGTATCTGTACCGATCCACGAGACTTTACTAAACTTGCTCATGACTTGTGATACCTAGTAACCGAAGCTCTGATACCAACTTGTCACGACCCAAACCCCGCACTGGTCGTGATGGTGCCTCTCGTGAAGACAAGGCCAGACAACTAACCCAACTCATCTCTTTAAAAAATAGTTAAGCATAAATGAACAGCAAAAATATGACTTAATAATATTAATTAACGAAATTACAACCCAACACAACCGAAATCGGGGTGTCACAAGTCACGAGCATCTATCAGAGTGTAACTACAATTACAAGACCTAAAATATACAAGGACGGAATAATGAACAACAGAAAGAGAAGTGGTGCTGCGAACGCAGGCAGTCACCTCGCTATTCCTATAGCTCTGCCTCTGATCAACCAGAACCCGCTACCGGTTGAACAAATACCTGCATCTACATGCGAGGTGCAGGGAGTAAAGTGATTACTTTAACTCAGTGAGTAATAAGGGTAAATAACAACTGAGCAGTAAGAAATCACATAAAGCAAACCATCATGCTATATAGGAGCAGTGAAAAGCCTGTTTGAGAGAAAAGCAGTGAAGCTGTAAAACCTTTAGAAATATCTTAGCTCAGTTTAAAACCTCTTTTGAAAATGACTTTTTCAACAGTTATACAAATGAATGCAAAACAAATAGTGCAGATAAGCACAGAAGTACGCCTATCGAGCACCACACTCGATTATCAGATAATACCAAAACAATAGATGAATATTGCAGGAAGAAGCACAAATAACATATAATGACAGACAAATGAAATAAGGTAAACACATCAAACAATACCGGTACCGCTGCGGGGTGCGGCCCGCTCCACATATCGCTGTGGCACGAAGCCCAAATATGGCAATCAGCCTATATTATGATGATAACAAGTAATTTCAATCAAATACGCAGTAAATTCATCAATCGGGACGGACCAAGTCACAATCCCCAACGGTGCTCTACCCCACGCTCGCTATCTGGCGTGCAAGTCACCTCAATACAGCACTACGATGCGTAAATCCGGGGTTTCAAACCCTCAGGATGTAATTTACAATGATTACTCACCTCGAACCGGCGAAATCTCTAGCTCGCGATGACCTTGCCCCTCAATTCAACCTCCACGCATGTCGAATCTATCCAAAATCAGAGCGAATACATTACAATATGCCAATGGGACAATACCTAATCAAAAATAATTAAAAAAAGCAAAAATATCGAAATTAGCAAAACCCGAGCCCCCGACCCACTTCTCAAAAAATCAAAAAATTAACATCATCGGATTCCTCATCTCGCCACGAGTCCATACATACCAAAAACTCCCAAATCCGAGCCCAAATGACCCTTCAAATCCCACTTTGAAATACCAAATTTCCAAGCCCTAGCTTTACCCCTTTTGATGAATTTCCACAAATTTCTATATTAATTCTACCATTAAATCATATATTTAGGTCATAGAACTCACCTCCAATAACACCTAGTCGAAATCCCCTTCAACTGCTCCCAAGTAGCTCCCAAAATGCTCAAAAATGGTGAAAAATTGGTTTGGGTTTGCGGATGAAATATTATTTTAAACCCTTCTGCCCAGACCTCATTTTCACTTCTGCGATACTTTACTGCTTCTGCAATACATCTCCCGCTTCTGCGGTACTTCTCCCGCTTCTGCGAAATTACCCAGCTGCGCTCAAGACCACTTCTGCGGTCCATAACCGCTTCTGCGGATGCCACGTGTGCGGACCACCATCCGCCTCTGCGAAAGTCCTCCCATGACCAAGAATTTGCACCTACGACTCCCTCACCGCATTTGCAGAGCTGCTTCTGCGGCCCTTTTTCTACAGATACGTAAATACTAGATATTAGCAAACCAGCTATCTCAAAATCCAAAATCCATCCCGATGGCAATCCGAAATCACCCCGATGACCCCAGGACCTCAACCAAAAGTGCCAACCCATCCTAAAACATTATTCAAACTTGATCCAATCACCAAAACACCACAAACAACACCAAAACTATAAAATCACATTGGATTCAAGCCTAAGTTATTCTAAAACTTCCGAATTACGCATTTGATCAAAAACCCGACTAAAACACCTCCGAATGAACTAAAACTTTTGCACACACATCCCAAATCACCTAACAAAGCTACAACAACTCTCGAAATTCCATTTCGACCTTCGGATCAAAATCTCACCTATCAACCGGAATTTGCCAAAATACTAACTTCGCCAATTCAAGCGTAATTCTACACCGGACCTCCAAAATCAATTCCGATCACACTCCTCAGTCACAAATCATCCCTCGAAGCTAACCGAATCACCAGAAATCACATTCCATTGCTCTAACTCATAAGTCAACATCCAGTTGTCTTTTCCAATACAAACCTTCCTTAAAGAGACTAGGTGTCTCATTTCCTTCTAAAACCAATCCAAATTGACTCATTCACCCAAGACTCTTATAATGAAACATGAGGAAGCAGAAAATTGGGAAAATAGGGCGGTAACTCACGTGATGACGGGCCGGGTCGTCACACCTCGGGCATAATTACCAATAAAACAGCCCCTCAGGAAACAACATGGAACAACACCAGACCCTCGGGCTATATCTCATATCACAATGGGAACCCGCGCTAAATGGGGGTGTGCAGACTCCTGGAGGGTCCCCTTACGGTCCAAGCACAATATCAAGCCATCTCGTGGCGTCATCACTAGGCTCTCGACCTCATATCAACAAGCCACCTCATGGCGTACAATCTCAGGCCCTCGGCTTCGTAATCACAAATCAGTGTAGCACTACTGCGGGGTGCAGCTCGACACAAAATTATCCTCACAACACATGCCATCGGCCTAACTTAGTCAAAAATCTCATAAGCCACACAAGCAACAGTAAAACACGATGCTCAGCCCAAAATATCTTTTGGAATAGCATTTAATGTGTTAAAACAAAATAATTTGGCTGAGTTTTGAAAAATAGTAGAATATAGCATGACTGAGTTTAGATATACAATCAAAAAAGTAAGGAAATAACAATAAAAATCCCCTAAGGGTTCAAATTGTTGGCATGAGGCCCAAATATGACATTCAGCCCAAAACATGATGATAGCAAACAGTTTTCAATCAAATGTATGGTAAAACAGTCAGCCGGGATGGACTAAGTCACAATCCCCAACAATGCATGACCCCACGCTCGTCATCTCGCGTGTGCGTCACCTCAATATAGCACAACGATGTGCAAATCGGGGTTTCATACCCTCAGGATAATATTTACAGTTATTACTCATCTCGATCCAGTCAAAACTCTAGCCTGCGATGCATTTGCCCTCACGAATCGACCTCCGGATGCTCCAAATCTAGCCACAATTAGTACATAGCCATTAAAATATGCTAAGGGAACAAAGCCCAATCCAAAATATCCAATTTACATAAAAAAAAATCCCGAAATTGCTCAAACCTGGCCCCTTGGACCACATCTCAGAATCTAACAAAATTAACATCATTGAAATCCTCATCCTCTTGCGAGTTCATACATATCAAGAATACCAAAATCCGATCACAAATGACCTCTCAAATCCCTAGATTAATCTCTCCAATTTCCAAGCCCTAAACCCCCATTTTTGCTACTGATTTTCCATAGATTTCAAGCTTAAAATGTTAAAATTCATCATAAAAACAAGTTTTGGGTCCAAAAATCTTACCTCAAAGAAATCCTCTTTACTTCCCTCTTCAATTAGCTCTTGCAAGCTTTATCCCGAATGAAATATGGTGAAAACCCTCTCAAAATCACGAAGGGTGAAATATATACATTCTAACCTAGGCAATTTCGCACCTGCGGTCAATCCACTGCATCTGCGGTACTGCATTTGCGGCCAATGAACCGCTTCTGCGATTTTCACTAAAGCGACCCAAAATTGCATTTGCACGCTCACTCCGTTGTGTCCTTGCAGGCGTGGTTTCCTAACCACTTCTGCGTCACAACCTACCTCACCTTCTTTGCTTCTACAGCTTTCTTCCTCGCATCTGTGGCATCGCAACTGCTGTCCCCAATCTGCAGGTGCAGAAATACCAGACACAACAAAATCTACAGCTCACCAAAATTCCAAACTTCTCCTTCAACCATCCGAAATTACCTCGAGGCCCCCCGGAACCTAAACCAAAAATACAAACACATCCCATAACCTTATTCAAACTTGTACCAATCTTCAAAAAACCTCAAACAACATTGAATCAACAAAACACATCGGATTCAAGCCTAAGTTTCTAAAATCTTTCGAATTTTACTTTTGATCAATAATCCAACCAAACCACGTTCGAATGACCTGAATTTTGCGCACACATCCCAAATGCCACAACGGAACTACTGAAACTTCCAGAATTCCATTCCGACCTGTATATCAAAGTCTCACCTATCAACTAGAAAATGCCAAAATCTCAATTTTGCCAATTCAAGCCTAAACCTTCCATGGACTTCCAAAATACATTCCGATCACACTCCTAAGTCCCAAATAACCTAATGGATCTAACAAAATCATAAAAATTCCGATCCGAGATCATATACAAATAAGTCAAATCTTTCAAATTTCATGCTTCAAACCGAGAACTGTTCTTTCAAATTCATTTCGATTACCCTGAAAACCAAAATCAATGCTTTATATGAGTCATAATGCATCACACAGGCAAGCCATGCCTGAGAACTTGTGAGCAAAATGCAAAAGCTCAAAACAATCGATCGGTTCGTTACACTATTGACTCTAGTAGGTATTAATTGAGGAGGTTGAGAGTCCAGTAGTCCGGCATAGTTTCCGCGAGGGTAACAAAGCAGCCTATATTTTGGCAAGAAAAGGTTCAAGCAAGCTATGATTGATCACCTGTTTGCTATGGCAACCCCTCCAGAATCTCTATTGGCAACATTTTAAGGGGACAAAGGAGGTCTAACCTCTACTAGAATAGTATCAGTATCTGTTTCTAATAAATTGGCAAGTGTTGATAACCTTAGTACACTCACCATCTATGATAATGATCATGTAACCAGTAGCTCTACTATAACCCCTTAGTACTTTAATAATATGTTACCCTTTAACCAAAAAAAGAAAAGAAAAAGCCTTCTTATTAATAAATTATAAGGAACGTATAAAAGAGAAACACGACAATTAAAATGGATGAGAGGGAGTACATGAATAAATTTGACATTTCCCCTTGAAAATACTAAAAAGAATACTGGAATGTTGCTTCTTGTCAAAGACGACTAATGCATGATTGAGATAAACCCCAGCTTCTGAAACTTGTTCTAGTATCCCAACTAATTAAAACATGTATGGTATCTCTATATAGTGCAAACCATGAGGCAGAAAATGTGGGCAAAATTCGAGATTGTTACATGTATTTTTTCTAGTCAGTATACATAGATTATACATTAATTATGCACAATTATATATATTATATATGAATTGTACATATTCGTTCTGCTATTTTTAATTCAAGAGATTAAGTGAGTAGTTAATTATTCTCATTCCTCACTCCTGAAACTCGTTGTAAATCAGAAACATGGAAGACGGGCTTGATAGGCCTTGCAGTTTCCCAAGTTTCATGGGAGAAATTAAAAAATTGCCAAATTTACAAGTGTTCATTCAAAAATAGCCACAGTTTCAAAAGTAATCGAAATTTAGCCACTTTTTATGTAAAGATAAATTTGTACGAAAACACTATTGAAATTCCATTATAATATGCTGGAACTCCAATATAATATACCGGTTCAGCATAATATACTGGAGATTGGAGCATCGATGCTTCAATCTCCAGTATATGATACTAGAACTTTCCGCTTGTTAGAGTTCCATCATAATATGCTGGAAGTTCATACACAGGTGCATCAATCTCCAGTATATTATGCTAGAACTTTCCGTGTTGCAGCAAAATAGTTTCAATGACTTTGCAAACGCTTGATATTTTTGAATGTCCAGTCCAAAAAATGGCTAGCCCATGCTATTTTTACCAAGTTTCATACTCACATTTGTTTCCAATTGGAGTTTTGTGCGAATCAGATTGGCTTAAGGACCGATATTTCAGTCAAATGGTATGTGTGTTTAACCAGAAAATAGAAAATTTGGGTCAAAGCTTAATTTTTAGAAAAACTCGGGTTACTGATAATTGAATTCGGAACAAATAAGAATTAAAATAAATGATAGCTGAGTCAAAGAAAGCAAAGTAAATCAGTGTATTCCAATAATATTGTATGTCCCTACAAATATTATATCTCTCCTTTTATAGCTATCTCTAAGTACTACGTTTTCTTTCCTCTCATAATAGAGCCATTATGAGCAATTAATGACATTTAATATAACGTTATAATTGGCAATCATAGCTATTTCGTGAAGATTCTGTAATGTTTTCCATCGTTGATGCTCATTAATTACGGATAATACATATCTATACTTTTTTCTATCTAGGTTCATTCCTCGGATGCTTCTTCAAATAACAAGGAGATTCGAGTAACCGTTCATCCCAGTTTTCTTGAATCTCTGTCCGTTCTTGTTAAAGCTCGTATCTCTTCAGCTATCCTTTGCCAGCTGTCACTCTTTTATTGATCCACGTGTCTTGATATATCATCACATAATTAATTTAATATGTTAAATTGATTTTTGCCAATACAGATAGTCCCCCACTTGCAATTTATTCAACAATTGAATATTTGAGAAGCGGATCTCATTAAAGCAGGAATTTTTGCCGGCATTATACCTTCTTCAGAACTGAGGCATTGTATGTCACTTCCATTTGATGCCCCTGACACATGGTGTCTTTTAACTCGATCTGCAACCCTTCAACGTCTTTTAGGGCTTTTTTGCAGCTGCATCAATCCCGAAGTGATGTTTTCATTATGACGTTCCCATCATTACCTTCTTTGTTTGACGATTGCTTATGAGTATAAATATAACCGTTGTCTTGTCTTTATCATAAAAGTTTCCTATCTTTGAATATTCATTCTTCTTTTCTTCCTTGTTCAGCCATGTCTTCTTATAACCCTGATCCTCGTAAAGTTCTTATTGTAGATGAACTTCCTCTTGCTCTAACTAGGAGCATGAGATGAGGTTGGTTGCGTAGCTTATTATCAATGTCCATTCGAGGTTCACCTTCATATTTACCTAGTTCCACTCCTCCTCCTTCTTCTAGAACCAGGGGTTCTCTTCCATATAGAGATTCTACTAGAAGCAGAGATTCTAGTGAACCAGTTCGTGAACCCTTAGTAGACGAAATTGTCCCCTCTGAACTTTCTTTTTACTCAGATAGGGAATCGATTGGGAATCAGGTTTCCTCTATGTCCTCTCTTGATCGTGTTGATGTTTACCCTTCTCAGATTACCGAAGGTTTAATCTCTATTGTCCATAGGGATTTCCATTGGAGATCTGATTTCCCCATCATAATTCCTAATTCAAATCAAAGGATTACATCCTACATGACTGGAGTTTCTTTCGTGTATACATATCCTTTTACACTGAATTTTAGACCTCCTATTGATCCTGTTATCATCGAGTTCTATTGTTTTTTCAATGTTTGTCTAGGACAAATTGGCCCCATTGTATGGAGGGCTATTTCTTGTCTAAGGTACTTGGATAATTTGCCTTTTACCTTTTTTCATCTGATCCACCCCTACTCCCCTAAGCTGTTCCGACATGGGATCTTTACTTTGGTGGTGAGGAGTAAGAGGGTTTTAGTTAGCCCTGAGGACGACAAGGACCCTGACTGGTATGCCAAATTTGTTGTTGCTCCTACTGTAAGGTTAGTAGGTTAAGAAAATATACCATTCCCTGAAAAGTAGAATTTTGCACGTAAGTTTTCTTTTACAACTTTCTCTCTTCTTCTTTTTTTCCTTTTTCGTCTTGAAGGGGTTTGTTTTTCCCGTGGCTGTTTAACTTTCTCATTTTTCAGCAACCATGGAAACTGTTAAAGAGATTCCCAATTTTCGTGGTTGGGTAGAGAAATTGTTGACTGTTGCTTTGATGGAGGGTAGATCTTGGAAAAACCTTTCAAACAGGTTTGGTTGGAAGGTTAAAACTCTTAGTAAATACTTTACCTCTTTTTTTCCGTTCATTCTTCCCTTAGAATGTATTTGACCCTTCTTTTTATCAGGGTTTCCTATTCGTGGTGGGAGTGTCAATTTGGTCACAGCTTCCAGACTTTCTTTTGAAGAGATCGGGAGATAATAATAAGTTCTTCATCGAAAAGGAAAGCTGACAAACCCCAAGATTCTGAAGAAGAAGAGGAACGGGATGAGAGTTCCTTCGTTAAAAGGCTGCGAGTTAGAACGTGCGTTATTTCAGATGATGAAGTTACTCCTCCCCGTTCTGTTCCCATGACCGAGACTGTTGAAGCCACCTTAGTAAATTCTGACGATGATACTCCTATGGAAGCTCTTGACACTGATGAACAACTTTTTTCTCGTGGGTTTGATAGTGAAAGTTTCGATTAGGTGTGTCACGACCCTAGTTCACCAATTGTGAACACGTCATGACGGCACCTAGTCTTCGCGACCAGGTAAGCTTAACACATTGCGGAAGTAATAATAATTTTGAAATTTAAAATAAAAACTAAATAACATGAAAAATGTATACAATTGCCGACTGGCACATACACTTAAATACCAAACACTGAAGTAACCTCCAAGACCCGAAAACCCACGGGCAACACAGGCTAAAAGAACATAAGTCACGGCTCTAACATCCAGAAATGTCTACACAACTGAACACATGAAATGGAACTGCTAACTATAAGCTAGAGTAGAAGGAGACTCTTCGATCTGCGGACGCGGCAGAATATACCTCAAGTCTCCGAATGTATCGCCTGAATCACTGATAGAAAGTCCGACCAGAAGTACCTGGATCTGCACAACAAAAGTGTGCAGAAGAGTAGCATGAGTACACCACAGCGGTACTCAGTAAGTGCCAAGCCTAACCTCGGTTGGGTAGTGACGAGGAAAGGTCAGGGCCCTACTGAGACGGATACAATAAAATAGCAAAAGATTAAGAGTATCGAAGTCTGATGAACACTAATGAACACAGCGAAGTGATAAGACATATCAATGAAATTTAATACTGCAAGACAAAACAGAAACACAGAGTAAATACAACAACATTTCAAGAATACCGACGAGGGTCTTCCAGGATACCGTCCTGTAGCCCTTTCTCAACTGTCCAATGGAACTTTTTGGGATACCGTCCCGTAGTCCAGATCTCATATCAATATCAAGGAATCTCCCGGGATACCGTCCCGTAGTCCAGATCTCATATCAATATCAAAGAATCTCCCGGGATGCCGTCCCGTAGTCTATATCTCATATCAATATCAAAGAATCTCCCGGGATACCGTACCGTAGTCCAGATCTCATATTAATATCAAAGAATCTCCTGGGATGCCGTCCCGTAATCCAATCATCAATGTGCAGGGGGATCTCCCGGGATACCGTCCCGTAGTCCCAAAATAAAAGTGCAGGGGG
>MU691139.1:30944-46071 GCA_026770625.1 Nicotiana glauca
AATCTAATCACAAATTGTTCAATTACTTTAATAAACACTATATGAATCAATTTGAATGCATAAAAATGATTTTCCCAAGTTTTTCCCAAAAATTCCAAAAATGCCCCCAGGCCCACATGGTCAAAACCCGAGGTTCGAACCAAAACCGGTTACCCATTCCCCCACGAACTCAAATATGTAATTTATTTTGAAATCGAACCTCAAATCGAGGTCCAACTCCCCAATTTAAAGAAAACCTAGGTTTTACCCAAAAACCCCAATTTCAACCATGAAAATCATTCATTTCAAGTGGAAAACATGTTTAATGATGTTAAAGATTGAAAGAATCGAGTAAAAATCAATTTACAAGTGATTTGGGATGAAGTTTGCTCTTGAAAAATCGCCTATGGTGTTTGGGGTTTGAAAGAATGGTGAAAAGTGGTGAAAATTCGACTAAGTATAAAATTTGCTGGGCCTCGGATGTGGGAATTGCGAATAAAGCTTCGTATTTGCGAAGTCAGGGAAAAAATCGGGACCTTCGCATTTGCGAAGAGGGTCTCGCATTTACGATCCCTGCCCCTTCGCATTTGTGAAGTTCTTCTTCGCATTTGCGATACCTGCCAGGCCTCCCTCTTTTTGCATTTGCGATCAGGTTGTCGCATTTACGATCATTTCTTCGCATTTGCGATACCTGCCAGGCCTCCCTCTTTTCGCATTTGCGATCAGGTGGTCGCATTTGCGACACCAGCAGTGAAAATACCAGATTTTTAAAAATGAGAAAATGCAATCTGATGCCTATCCAAAACTCACCCGAGCCCTCGGGGCTCCAAACCAAACATTTACACAACCTCAAAAATATCCTACGGACTTACTCGTGCAATCAAATCGCCAAAATAACGTCATTTACATAGAATCAAGCCTTAAAACACATGATTTTTCTTCTAAACTTCATGAACTTTCAAACTTGGAACTTATAATCCGAAACACGTCAAACAACGTCCGATTTCGACTAAACTTCACAGAAAGCACTTAAATAATATATAAGACTTGTACTGGTCGTCGGAACCAAAATACGAGCCCGATACCATAGTCTTTTAATCAATTTTTATTTCCATTTTCCTTAATAATTTCAGAGAAACAATTTAACAGAAAAATTCTTTTACTCGGGTTCTAGACCTTGAATTTCGACTCCGGGCATATGCCCGAGTCCCATATTTTTCTACGGACCCTCCAGGACCGTCAAATCACGGTTCCGGGTCCGTTTACCAAAAATGTTGACCGAAGTTGACTTTAATCATATTAATATCAAAATTCTTCAAACTTTTTCATAGATTTCACATATTTCAACATAAAAGCTTTCCGGCTACGCGCCCGGACTGCACATGCCAATTGAGGCAAGTAAAAGTGAGGTTTTCAAGGCCTCAGAAGCACAGAACAAATGAGGAAACATGTGATGACCCTTTGGGTCGTCACATCATCCACCTATAAAACAAATGTTCTTCCTCGAATGGAAAAAAGAAGGAAGTACCTGAGTCGGGGAACAGATGTGGATAACGGCTCCGCATATCAGACTCGGACTCCCAGGTTGAGGCCTCAGGGGGCTGACCTCTCCACTGAACATGAACAGAGGCAAAACTCCTAGATCTCAACTGACGAACCTGCCGGTCTAGAATAGCTACCGGCTCCTCCTTATAGTATAAATCCTTGTCCAACTGGACAGTGCTGAAGTCTAACATATGGGTAGGATCACCGTGATACCTCCGAAGCATAGACACATGAAAAACTGGATGCACGGCTGATAAGCTAGGTGGCAATGCAAGTCTATAAACCACCTCTCCTACTCGATCAAGAATCTCAAACGGACCAATATACCTAGGGCTGAGCTTGCTCTTTTTTCCGAACCTCATCATGCCCTTCATAGGCGATACCCGGAGCAATACCCGTTTACCAACCATAAAAGCCATATCTCGGACCTTACGGTCCGCATAACTCTTTTGATGCGACTGAGCCGAATGAAGCCTGTCTTGAATGATCTTGACCTTATCTAAGGCCTCCTAAACTAAGTCTGTACCCAATAACCGAGCCTCTCCCGGCTCAAACCATCCGACTGGAGACCGACATCGCCTACCATACAACGCCTCATACGGAGCCATATGAATGTTGGACTGGTAGTTTTTGTTGTAGGCAAACTCTGCTAAAGGTAAAAACTGGTCCCACGAGCCTCCAAAATCAATGACGCAAGCTTGGAGCATATCCTCCAAAATCTATATTGTCCGCTCGGACTGACCGTCCGTCTGAGGATGGAATGTTGTGTTCAACTGGACCTGGGTGCCTAACTCTTGCTGAACCGCTCTCTAGAAGCGCAAGGTAAACTGTGTACCCCGATCTGAAATGATGGATACCGGTACACCATGAAGGCGAACAATCTCCGGGATATAAATCTCCGCTAACCTCTCGGATGAATAGGAGACTGCTACTGGAATGAAATGCGCTGACTTGGTCAGCCTATCAACAATGACCCAAATAGCATCAAACTTCTTCCGGGTCAACGGAAGTCCAGTAATGAAATCCATGGTAATCCTCTCCCATTTCCACTCGGGAAACTCAATCCTCTAAAACAAACCGCCGGGCCTCTTATGCTCATATTTGACCTGCTGACAGTTCAAACACCGAGCCACATATGCAACAATATCCTTCTTCATTCTACGCCATCAATAATGCTGCCGCAAGTCCTGATACATCTTCGCAGCGCCCGGGTGAATAGAATACCGGGAACTATGAGCCTCCGCTAAGATCAACTCTCGAATCCCATCAACATTGGGCACACAAACTCGTCCCTGCAATCTCAACACACCATCATCATCTAAGGTCACCTTCGTGGCACCTCCACACAGCACCGTGTCTCTCAGGACACATAAATGGGGATCATCAAATTGCCAATAACGGATACGCTCCAATAAAGAAGAACGAGCGACCGTGCAAGACAATACCCTACTGGGCTCAGAAATATCTAATCTCATAAATCAATTGGCCAAGGTCTGAACATCTAAAGCAAGCAACCTTTGGTTGATCGGGATATAAGCAAGACTACCCATGCTGGCGGACTTCCTACTCAATGCATCGGCCACCACATTGGCCTCACCCGGGTGATATAAATAGTAACATCATAAATCTTTCAACAACTCTAGTCATCTCCTCTGTCTCACATTCAACTCCTTCTACTTGAACAGGTAATGAAGGCTCTTCTGATCCGTGTACACCTCACACGTCACACCATATAGGTAATGCCTCCAAATCTTCAAAGCATGAACAACCGCTGCCAACTCTAGATCATGAACCGGATAATTCTTCTCATGGACCTTCAATTTTCTCAAAGCATAGGCAATGACTTTGCCATCCTGCATCAATATTGCTCCCAGCCCAATATGGGAAGCATCACAATAGATTATATAAGGCCCTGAACCTGTGGGCAAAACCAACACAGGTGTCGTGATCAGAGCTGTCTTGAGCTTCTGAAAGCTTGCCTCACACTCATCTGACCACCTGAACTGAGCACCCTTCCGAGTCAACATGGTCATCGGGGCTGCAATAGAAGAAAATCCCTCTACGAACCGACGGTAATAACCTGCTAGCCCCAAGAAACTCCGAATCTCGGTCACTGAAGCTGGTCAAGGCCAATTCTTGACTGCCTCAATCTTCTTCGGGTCCACCTGAATACCCTCTACTGATACAATATGACCCAAAAATGCAACCAAACTCAACCAGAACTCGCACTTCAAAAGCTTAGCATATAGCTGACTATCCTTTAGAGTCTGAAGAACCACTCTGAGGTGCTGCTCGTGCTCTTCCTTGCTGCAGGAGTACACCAGAATATCATCAATAAAGACTATCATGAATAAGTCTAGATATGGCTTGAACACTCGGTTCATCAACTCCATAAATACTACTGAGGCATTGGTCAACCCAAATGACATGACTAAAAACTCGTAGTGCCCATACCGAGTGCGGAATGCTGCCTTACGGTCATCAGACCCCCTAATTTTTAGTTCATGGTAGCCAGATCTCAAGTCTATCTTTGAAACACACATTTGTTCCCTGAAGCTGGTCAAACAGATCATCAATCCTCGGCAGTAGATACTTGTTCTTTATCGTCACTTTGTTTAATTACCGGTAATCAATACATATCTGCATCGATCCATCCTTCTTCTTCACAAATAACACCAGCGCACCCCGAGGAGAAACACTAGGCCTAATAAAACCCTTCTCTAGTAAATCCTGCAACTAGTCCTTTAACTCCTTCAACTCTGGTAGGGCCATGCAATGCGGTGGAATAGAAATGGGCTGTGTGCCCAAAGCCAGATCAATACAGAAATCAATATCCCTGTCGGGTGACATACCCGGCAGGTCTAAAGGGAAAACCTCGAGGAATTCCCGAACAATAGAAACAGAGTCAATAGAAGGAACCTCTACGCTGGAGTCGCGAACATACGCCAGATAAGCTAAACACCCATTCTCGACCATGCGTCGAGCCTTAACATATGAAATAATAATGCGGGTGGCATGACCTGGGGTCCCTCTCCACTCTAATCGAGACAATACTAGCAAGGCCAAGGTCACGGTATTGACGTGACAATCTAAGATAGCATGATACGGGAATAACCAATCCATCCCCAAAATAATGTCGAAATCCACCATATCTAAAAGTAGTAAATCGACACGGGTATCAAGACCCTCAAACAAAACCACACAGGAATGATGCATTCGGTTGACTAATATGGAGTCACCCACCGGTGTAGATACATAAACAGGAATGTCCAAAGCATAACTAAACGTAGCTAGGCAGGGTGCAAAATAAGATGACACATATGAATATGTAGACCCAGGGCCAAATAGCACTGACGCATCTCTATCACAAACCAGAATAGTACCTGTAATGTCTGCACCAGAAGACTCAGCCTCTGGCCTGGCTGCTGGCTGGCCTCTAACTCCGGTGACCTGAACTCCACCTCTAAAACCTCTACCTCCACCTCTAAAACCTCTGCCACCGCCTCTAGCTGGCTGGTCAGGCTGTGGAACCTCCGGTGCTTGAATCATAGTGCAAGAACTCTGATGCTGGAAACTGCCATAAACTCGAGGACAATATCTGACAATGTGCCTCGGATCACCACAAGCATGTCAAGACCTCGTCTACTGCGGCTGAGCATACCTCAACCTCGAGCAAAACCTCCTGTTGTGACCATACTCACCACACTCATAACACCTACACGAACTCTGCAGCTGAGGGAACTAAGGCTGACCCTGTCGACCTGACTGACCACCTAAAGTACCATGAGTGACCTGGAGAGCTGACTGAAAAGGCCTAGAAGGATGGCCTCTACCATAAGAACCTCTACCTACTGACGATGTACCACTAAATCTACCTACATGACAGGGCCTCTTATCCGACCCATGACTACCTCCCTGTAGCAGAGCTTTCTCAACTCTACGGCCCACATTGGCCGCCTCCTGAAAAGTGATCTCACTCCCGGCCTGAGCCACTATACCCGGCTGACTTGCCACCACTGGCGGAACCACTGGAAGAAAACACGCTCGAATGACACCCTCTATGAGGCCTACCAATTGGACTAGAGCATCTTGAAGAACTAGGGTGGCAATGAACCCTTCTAGGACTTGAGCTGAGCCCGCCGAAACTGCTAGGACGGGAACCTCCTCCTCAAAATCAACCTGAGGCTCCGCCACTGGGGCTGCTGCTGCAGTCTCGGACTGCTGAGCGGTAGATGAAGAAGCGCGTGTTCTCGCCATATGCGGAGGAATGGAGTAGAAATTCAATTGGTACTTGAAAAATTGAACCGCACGACGAGAAAGAACAAATGAGAGATTTCTCCTAACTCAATAGACTCTAGGGGAACAAGTACAGACGTCTCCGCACCTACCCCTCAGACTCTACTAAGTTTGTCCGTGAGTTGTGAGACCTATGTAACCTAGTGCTCTGATACCAACTTGTCATGACCTGGATTTCCCACCATCGGGATCGTGATGGTGCCTACTGGTGGTAGCTAGGCAAGCCAACTCAATTTACCCTTTCATTACTAGACAATTACTTTAACAGTTTACAGCATCAATATAGAACAAGAAATTTAACAAGAATAATAGCAGAAGTCTGATTTATAATTACGAATCATAACACGGAACAGTCATTAATAGCCTCTACCCAAGATTTGGTGTCATAGTACTCACGAACTACTAATAATATACTAAATACAATGGTTTGAAAGAAATATATAAGCTGTCCGTCTCGAAAACAATGAGGCAACAGTCTAAAAGAGAACATAAATAAGAGACGTCGGGCCTGCGGACGCCTGCAAGGCTACCTCAGTCTCGTGAAAATGAAAACCTGCTCCCGCACTAATGCTGTTGCTGCTACTCAAAACCTGGACCTATGCAAAAATGCACAAAAGTGTAGCATCAGCATAACTGACCCCATGTGCTGGTAAGTGTCTAGCCTAACCCCGAAAAAGTAGTGATGAGGCTAGACTGGACACCACATAAACCTGTGTAGTTATAAATATACAACGGAATATCGAATACAAGGCAATTAAAAACATGGGAGGGGGAGATACAATATCAACAGTAATCTCAAGTAACAAACTAGAACAACTTAGATTCACAATGAACAAGGAATCAATACTCAATACAAACACATGGTATCAATAATGGTTGTGGCGTGCAACCTGCTCCACAATTATCACTGTTGCGGGGTGAACCCGCTCCACAAATATCACTATTGTGGCGTGCAACCCGACCCATAAATACCACTATTGCGGCGTGCAACCCAACCCATACCATTTATCAGGTATCATTATTGCAGCGTGCAACCCGATCATCAATATTATTGTTGCGGCGTGCAACCCGATCCTCAATATCATTATTGCGGCATGAAACCCGCTCCTCAATATCATTTAACGGTCTGACTCCTCAAACAACAGTCACAATTAAGGTACATAACAATAAGTAAACATTTGAAAAAAAATCCCGGCAAGGGAGAGAAACCAACAAGTTCAACCAAACATCCCGGCAAAGGAATAATCAACACGCTTTTTCTTTCTTACTTTTCTTATCTGATAATTCACTCAACACTTTTTGAGCCAATGCTCCAAAGAATCAAGTTATTTAGTACACTTTCAATATTCGTATCACAACTCAAGCCAATTCTCCTAGGAATCAAATGATCCTATCACCGTTCACATGTTATTCACAACATATAGAAATTCTCCAATAGATATGAAGTTCACAACCAATTCATGATAATTACATTATAAGGACTCACGGTCGTGCTAGACACCAATGTATAAATACTCGCCACCATGCCTATACATTGTGCTCGATCACATAGCAATTAGCAACAAGACTCAACTCCTATTCCCTCAAGCTAGGGTTAAACCAAACACTTACCTCAAAGCCTTGAAATCCACTTAATCCTCAACTATCGCTTTACCCTCGCGGTTCCACCTCTAATTCACATGAATCTAATCACAAATTGTTCAATTACTTTAATAAATACTATATGAATCAATTGGAATGCATAAAAATAATTTTCCCAAGTTTTTCCCAAAAATTCCAAAAATACCCCCGGGCCCACATGGTCAAAACCCGAGGTTCGAACTAAAACCCGGTTACCCATTCCCCCATGAACTTAAATATGTAATTTGTTTTGAAATCGGACCTCAAATCGAGGTCCAACTCACCAATTTATAGAAAACCTAGGTTCTACCCAAAAACTCCAATTTCACCCATGAAAATTGATAATAGGTGAATTTAACCATAATCAGGCCTTAAATAACCACCTTCTTGTGTAGTTTTGATGATAAAAGTGATAACAAAATGCTCTTATTAGTGCTTTTCATGATTTGCAGGTGATATATGTCCAAGGTAGGCTAGGAAGTACTTTTGGAGTAAAAACAATGAAGAAAAAAAGACCAACTTTGAAATTTCCCATGTAAACCATGCCTGCCAGGCCTGAAGATTCAGAGAAAAGGTTTGGCCGCGGTTCCACCCCGACCGCGGCAGAACCGCGGTGGAAGAGATCTGCAGATTAAATCGAGATTAGAGAGGGAATTTGGCCGCGGTTCCACCGCGACCGCGGCAGAATCGTGGCAGGTGCGATAAACTTCAGGGACTAAAGTGCAAAACATGGGATTTTTAGACCTAAACCCTATTTTAAACACTAGATTCCGCCCAAGAGAGGCATGTATTATTTTTTTGAGGATCTTGGCAAGGAAAACTATTGTGCGAGAATACTCAAAACATATTTCTTTTCTTTGATTTTTATCGTTAGTTATGATGAATTATATCGTAGTTTGTTTTCCCATAGCCATGAGTAGCTAAATCCGTTGTCTAGGGTTTTGATGGAACCTATTGGGGGATGAACTTCTTGTTTATATGAATACAAATTTCTAGTTTCAATCTCTATTTGTTCAACTTTGTGTCTATTGTAGTTAATTGACAGGATCCTCGATTAGATGTGCCTATTTAGTGTGCATAACTTGGAAAAGAATGTATATTTAGGTTATTGTTGAACAACACCACTCCTAAATTATAATAGGAATCTATAATTGCGGGTTTAAATGCGGGATTAGGGATAACGAAGCCTTGGGTGCTATCTAAAGTGAATTGTGCTAAATAAAGTAAGCTAGTGTATCTCAGGAGAGTGCATTTAGTATATACTGTGAGTACTCGGGAGAGATTTACGGTAAGATGAGCGTTCATGATTGATAGAGATGTGTTGGTAAATTTGTATGAGCATAAACATAAGGGATTCCATCAATAGGGGAAATCATTGCCTTATCTTCTTCTCATTATTGTTTACAACCTTAGTAGTTTAGTTTACAGTTGTTTAGTTTACTTGCAAGCGTAGTTGGTAAAGAAATATTCAACTAAGATTCAAATATTTGGGAATCTGTTCTGAAGAGTTTAGTGGTTCTAAAGATAGTGATTGATAGGTTAACTCTCTGTGTGTTCGACCCTGGGCGAAATACTCGGGTTATATTTGCAACGTCCGCATTGTCCTTTTTATAAGGCATAGTTGGGCGTGATCAAATTTTGGCATCGTTGCCGGGGAGTTAACTGAATTATCAATTACTATTGACAGAAATAAAAAAATTCTTATTGTAGTCAGTTTTCTCTCTACCCAATTTCTCATTGAAAATTTGACGGTTGTTGACTTGGTTGCTCAGGTGTATGCCTAGAAAGTCTACGAGGACTGGAGAACTACTTGAAGGACTCTCAGACCCTGAGAAAACATTCCGGGCATTGAATCGTGCCAACAAAGGACTTCAACAATCCCAACAAACACACAAACTCGAAATTAACATGGGAGACGTAAACGAACCCAACAGAAACATCAGGAATGAACAAGCTGGCTTAAATGCCAGGGAAGTGGCACCTCCTGTGCCTGAGGGTGCACTATTTGACTGGGAACAACCCACAGCTGACAATCTAGCCACTGCCATTGTTGTGCCGCAATACAAGCTGAATCGTTCCAGATCACAAATAACATGCTACACCTGTTGCAAAACAAGGGACTCTTTTTTGGGACACAAATAGAAGATCCTCAGCAACACTTGAAGAACTTCCTGTCTATATGCAAAACCCAAAGGCAACCCAACGTGACTCCCGAAGCAATCAGGCTATTATTGTTTCCATTCTCGGTGACATGAGCTGCTCAGGTTTGGCTAAATTCACTCCCCATAAACTCTATAGAAACTTGGGATGAATTGGTCAAGCAATTTCACAACAAGTTCCACCCGCTCAACAAAACTGCGCAACAAATTGATGAGATCGTGAGTTTCAAACAGAAATCAATGGAGACGCTACACGAGACATGGGGCAGGTTTAAAGGAATGTTGGTTATGTGTCCCCACCAAGGTGTTCCGGAACAGATGTTGGGACAACGGTTTTACATGGGACTGTCAGACAGCATGAAGAATATTGTAGATGCCTCAGCTGGTGGAGCATTCTTGAGCAAGACTTGGAGAGAAGGTCAGAATTTGCTGGACAAAATGGCACAGAATTCGGGATGGACAACTAGGAATGCACCTATCACTCTAGTGGTGCACTCAGTACCTCTTGATCCTTCTAATACAATGGTTGAAAATATGGCGACTCTCTTGACACAAATGAGCATCCTCACCAAAAAGGTGGAGGAATCAGGGCAGAAGCAGCAGGTACATATAGTAGATACTACCAATGGGGGCTTGTGCACATCTTGCATTAGCCAGCCAATTGGTAATCCTTGGAATGCAGAGCATGATTATCATCATCAGCACCCTGAAGATATGAACTATGTGGCTAACTATGAGGGTCAGAGACAAGGAAATCAGCACTGGAGTCAGCAGACTCAGCAGCAGTACAGGCCACCTCAGCCACAGTATAACATCGGAAACATGGGAGGTATGAGACCCCCCAACAACATGGCACCTTATCCCGGGCCATAGGGGTACAACAATCACAATCAGCAGCAAGGGTATCCCCCACCTCAGCAGCAGTTTGGAGGGAGGCAAGAAGATGGGTTCATTAGACTTGAAGCAATGATGCAGCAGGTTATTGGGTCCAGTGCAAAAATGAATGAAAGAGTAGATGCACATGATGCAGCAATCAAAAATATTAAAGTGCAAATGGGCCAAATTTCAATGTCTTTGAACAATCGTCCACAGGGGATATTACCTGCAGACACCCAGATAAATCCAAAAGATCAGGGCCCGAAGCAGCTGATGGCGGTGAGTCTCCGTAATGGCAGGGATCTAGATATAGAACAAGAGAGCTCGAGAAAATATACAGGCTGAGCCACTCATTCCAGTGCCCATTGAGCTGGATGAATCTACGATACTAACAGAGCTGACATTCCAACTTGCTCGGGAAGAAAATAACATTCAGCAGGTGATCGAGAAAGTAGCTGAGCCAGTTGAAGTGCCATTAGTTGAAATAGTAGCTGAGAAAGAGAAGTCCCCAGTGATTGGGAAGAAGAGACCTCCTGCACCTTTTCCACAGAGGCTGACCAAGCATCAAAAGGAGGAGCAATGTAAAAAGTTCTTTGAAATGCTCAAACAAATCCAGGTAAATATTCCACTGATTGAAGCTTTAAAAGAGATGCCTGGATACGCAAAAATGAAGAAGGACTTGATGTCCCGGAAGTTTTACTTCCAAGACTTGTCCAACAGTTACACTTACCCAGACTTGTAGTGCAGTGGTGACTAGACCTGTTGCTGAAAAGCTGTCTGATCCAGGTAGCTTTACAATTCCATGCACCATTGGGAATTTTGCCTTTGCTAAGGCGCTCTGTGATTTAGGGGCCAACATTAATCTTATGCCCCTGGCTATCTATAAGAGGTTGGGCATTGGGAGAGCTAGACCCACATCCATGTTGTTGTAGCTGGCCGACAGGACTGTGAAGCGTCCATTTGGTATCCTTGATGATGTGCTTATTCAGGTGGGGAAATTTGTGTTCCCTGTAGATTTTGTGATCTTGGATTGCAAAGTGGATGAAGAGATTCCTATAATTTTAGTAAGACCATTCTTGGCCACAGGGAGAGCTCTGATTGACTGTGAGACTGGGGAGCTCAAGATGAGACTCAACGGTGAGGAAATAACATTCAATGTGCAAAAGCCTATGAGGCGACCAAGCGAGTTCACCAGTTGCTATCTTATTGATGTCGTGGATGTAATAATAGAGTCTGATGATCAGGTATTGACAATTGAGGACCCGCTTTCTGCATGTTTGATGAACTTAGATGAAGTGAATGGTGAAGATCTAGCGGAATGGGTGTTAGCATTAGAAGGTAAAGGGTTCTGGGATAGAGAGTTAGAATTCGAGCCCCTACACTTGGAAAAGAGAGAAACACCTCCAGCTAAGCCATCCATTGAAGAACCACCAAAGTTGGAGTTAAAGCCATTACCAGCCCACCTCAGGTACGAATTTTTGGGACCTGATTCCATATTACCTATTATTATCTCATCTGGTTTGTTAGATGTGCAGGTTCAACAACTTTTGCAGGTACTAAGGGAGTGCAAAACTGCTATTAGGTGGAACATGGCAGATATCAAGGGGATCAGCCCCGCCTATTGCATGCACAAAATTCTGCTGGAAGAGGGGCATAAACCTTCCAGGGAACATCAGAGGAGGTTGAACCCTAATATGAAGGAAGTGGTGAAGAAGGAAGTGATAAAGTGGTTGGATGCGGGAATTATTTTCCCAATCTTTGAAAGTAGCTGGGTTAGCCCAGTTCAATGTGTTCCTAAAAAGGGTGGCATGACGGTTGTGAAGAATGACAACAATGAACTAATCTCAACAAGAACCGTCACTAGTTGGAGAATTTGCATGGTTTATCGAAAGTTGAATCTAGCCACCCGGAAAGACCACTTCCCACTTCCCTTAATTGATCAGATGCTGGATAGATTGGCAGGGAGGTCACACTTTTGTTTTCTGGATGGGTACTCACGGTACAATCAGATCTCTATTGCACCTAAGGACAGAGAGAAGACCTCTTTCACCTGCCCATATGGCATTTATGCCTTCAGGAGGATGCCCTTTGGCCTATGCAATGCACCCGCCACATTCCAACGGTGCATGATGGCCATATTCACTGACATGGTAGAGGATATAATGGAGGTGTTCATGGATGACTTCTCAGTGGTGGGGTATTCATTTGAGGAGTGCCTAATAAATCTGACGCGTGTACTGAAACGGTGCATTGAGACTAACTTGGTTCTAAATTGGGAAAAGTGCCATTTCATGGTACAAGAAGGAATAGTCTTGGGGCACCGGGTGTCAAGCAAGGTAATAGAGGTGGATCGAGCAAAGGTTGATGTAATAGCAAAGCTGCCTCCACCAACTTCAGTCAAAGCCATAAGAAGTTTTCTTGGACATGACAGTTTCTACCGGAGGTTCATTAAAGACTTCTCCAAAATCGCCAACCCTCTCTGTAAGTTGTTAGAGAAAGATCACCCATTTCTATTTTCTGATGATTGTAGGGTAGTGTTTGAGGAATTGAAACAGAGGCTGGTCACAGCACCTATCATTGTTTCCCCCAACTGGGAGCAACCATTCGAATTAATGTGTGATGCTAGTGACTACGTAGTGGGTGCTGTGCTGGGCCAGCGGAAAGACAAATTGATGCACATGATCTACTATGCTAGTAGAACACTGAGCGGAGCCCAGTTGAACTACACAATGACAGAAAAAGAGATGCTAGCTGTGGTGTTCGCTTTTGACAAGTTCCGGTCCTATCTGATAGGATCCAAGGTAATTGTATACACTGACCGTGCAGCTCTTAGGTACTTAATACAAAAGAGAGAATCTAAGCCACGCCTGATTCGTCGGGTGTTGCTACTGCAAGAATTCGATCTTGAAATACATGACCGGAAGGGCACTAAGAATCAAGTCGCTGATCATTTATCACGACTTGAGGGTGCTGAAAATGTTGTAGAGGTTGAGGAAATTTTGGAAACTTTTCCAGACGAGCAGCTGCTCGCCACCACTCACCAGGAAGCGCCATGGTATGCAGAATTTGCTAATTACCTGGCCAGTGATATAGTTCCTCACGACCTTTCATCGGCCCAAAGGAAAAGATTTTTTTGTGAAAGCCGCCAGTATTACTGGGACAAGCCTTATCTGTTTAGAATATGCCTTGATAATATGATCTGGAGATGTGTCCCCAAGATAGAGCAATTCTCTGTTTTGCAGGCTTGCCACGCATCGGCGTATGGTGGACACTTTGGAGGTGTCAGGACAGCGGCAAAGGTGCTAGAGGCTGAAGAGTGTTTAAAGATGCTCACTTATGGGTGACGGGCTGCAAGGAATGTCCGCGCACCGGGAACATTTCCCAGCGCCACGATATGCCCATGAACCCAATTCAAGAGGTGGGAGTGTTTGACGTCTGGGGGATCGACTTCATGGGTCCCTTCGTCAGCTCCTATGGAAATAAGTATATTCTAGTTGTTGTAGACTATGTGTCTAAATGGGTGGAAGCTGCTGCATTACCCACCAATGATGCAAAAGTGGTTGTAGGATTTCTAAAGAAGACATATTCATTCGCTTTGGGAGACCACGAGAAATTATCAGTGATGGGGGTACTCACTTTTGCAACAGAGCCTTTGAAAAGCTGCTGGCTAAATATGATGTGCGCCATAAGGTGGCCACTCCTTACCACCCGCAGACTAGTGGACAGGTCGAATTTTCCAATAGAGAAATCAAGAGTGTGCTAACTAAAACAGTGAACGCCATAAAAACTGACTGGGCAAGGAAGCTAGATGATGCACTCTGGGCTTACAGAACAGCTTTCAAGACACCAATTGGTATGTCACCATACAAGTTGGTGTTTTGGAAGGCCTGTCACCTATCTTTAGAACTTGAGCATAAAGCGTGGTGGGCACTGAAACAGTTGAACTTAGACTTGGAAGCTGCGACCATGTCAAGAGTCACTGAATTACATGAGCTCGAGGAGTTCCGGTATCTTTCTTTCGAGAGCACAAGGCTGTACAAAGAGCGAATGAAGAGGTTACACGATCAGAACATGGTTGAGCGAAATTTCAAACCTGGGGACATAGTATTGCTCTACAACTCAAGACTGAGGTTGTTCCCGGGTAAGCTTAAGTCAAGATGGTCTGGACCATTTCGAGTAGTTGAAGTTTTCCCGTCAGGAGCTATAGAAGTTGCTACTGAGAATGACTCTCGTACATGTAGAGTCAATGGTCAGAGATTGAAATTTTATGTGGGCATGAGCAAGCCTAAGGAAATGTCTGAGCTGCACTTGAATGAACCTCAGAGGTCGAGCGAACCCTAATTGCGCTCATCTGAATCGTGTCGCGACATTAAATCAGGCGCTGCGTAGGAGGCAACCCATGAAATTATTGTAAGTGCAACACATTATAATACAAAAAAAGCATCAGAATCAAAGAGGTGCCCAGACCGCGGTTCCACCGCGACCGTGGCAGAACCGCGATCAAAATATCTCGCTGAACCTGGTCTACCGCAGTTTCACCGCGACCGCAGTAGAACCGCGACAGACCCAGTCGAGCCCAGGTAAGTTTTTTTTTAATTTTTTTTGTTCTTTCACCCCATTTTTATATTCTAACCTACCCCTCCCCCCCCCCC
>MU691139.1:46746-60462 GCA_026770625.1 Nicotiana glauca
TTCTTTCAGTAGTGTAATTTAGTTATGTGTTAATTTTAGTAAACCCTAGTTAGGATTAGTGTTCAAGTTTTAATTTTTGCTTTCTTTTATGTTTTCTATTGTTGTATTTGATGCTTGTGGGTTTGTTTAGTGCTAATTTGGTTGGGTCTCCATTATACTTGAATTGTGGGGGTTGTTTTGATGACTTGGAGGTAATATTTTTGTGGTGTAGTTTGGTGATGGGCCATTGTTGGCCCAAAATAATGGATTTGTTGTACAATTTTGAGGCTTTTTATGCCTAAACTAGGTTTTGGCGGTGTTGTATTTGTATGATGGAGGTGTTGTAATTGATGTATGGTAGTGTTGTATTTACGCAACTCACTCGAGGGAGTAAGTGTGGGGTGTTGTAAACGGAATGTGTAAGAGAATTATGGGGCCATTGTGGAGGTTGTTATCCTTGAACACCTTAGTAGTAGGGGCATGGGCACTTTGTATGAATGAAATAAATGAGGGAAAATGTTTGGTGCCATAGGGTGGTGAAGTCTGAGTAACCATCTGACTGGCACTAGTTAGGGAACATTTGATGGTTCTTCTAATTCCTTACAGGTAATATGGCTCCTAAAAGGCAAAGGATAGCGGCAGGCGCATCCCAACATCCTACTTATGATGAGTCCAGGTTGGAATCAGAACTAGCGGAGGATGACTTTAATGCCAAGGCTACGAAGAACTTCATCCATGAGATCCCGATTGACCGGGCAGCCCTCCGCGTAGAAAAGGAAGAGATGTATGAAGAAATTCGGAGGAGGTAAATGGAATTCTTATTTGATGACCCTGCCCCGGTAAACAAGATGTTTGTTCGGAAGTTTTATGCCAACTGCCCATTGAACTTAGGTAGGGAGGTGATTGTGCGAGGTACAGTGGTCAGCGCCACAATTCCCATAATTCGCCAGGTGTTGCGGCTGCCTCCGTTCACTGGTGACATCGACTGCTACCATGATAGGCCAGGGGTCATATAGGAGGTCATGATTGATATACTCTACACAGGGGGCGACCCACTTGGATACGTGACCACATCACCCTGAACTCTAACTCTTTCACACACTTGGCTAAGTGTTGGTTAACTGTCATCTGCAGCTGGTTCCTGCCCTCAAGCAACACAACTGACGTGAACTTCAAGCATGCACTGTTGACATGGTGCTTCGTGACGAAGAAGGATTTTGATGCGGCAATGGTAATTAGTGATGAAATTGTCCTACGGGGACCGCTGCTGTCTAAGGGATTCTACTACCCTTCATTGGTGACTACACTGTACCTGCTGAGAAATACCCCCACCAATCCTGCTGATGGAGACTTGCCCCCTAAAGCAGCATTCAGAGCCTCAGGCATCAGAGTGGGATGGGATATACATACAACGATTGAGATTGATGATGAGGATGATGATCCAGTGCCTCTTGCTCTGTCTAGGAGATCTACTGACAGTGTCGGATCCTCTCGACACCCCATACTAGGGAAGGCCTATCCAGATCACAGTCCACCCGGCCTATGTTGCATTCATGGAGGAAGAGGTCATGGATCTCCGCACCTCGGTGGATGGCCTACACACTCGGATGGATGCCATGTCTCAGAGGCAGTCCAGGTCTGAGAGCAGGTTTATGGCCTGGTTTCGTGCATTGGGGAGAGCTTGCAATGTAGACCCCAGCACCGTCTCCGACTCTGAGTGAGTCTCAGGGAAGTCTTCTAAACCTTCTACTCTTTACTTTCTTGATATGACATGGGGACATGCCATGATTTTAAGTGTGGGTTGGGAGACTTGCTCTGATTGTATGTTGAAATGTATATAGATGTTGTTTGTGTTGTAGCATTATATTGATGTGTTGTATATATTTGAGTGTGCTTGTATTTGGATTAGCTGATTGGCCCAACGACGGACACTTGTCGACGGGTCTCTTGAGGGTCAAAGTCGAAATTAATCTAAACTGAAGAAAAAAAACAACAAAGTTAGAGGACTCTTCCTGAGGACAGACCACTTGGACAGTACTCTTGAGGGAAGTAGTCCATATAGATTTTTCTTTTTATTTTATTTTTCTCTTCTAGGTAGTGTAGTACCTCCCCTTGGTTTTTCTTTTGACCACGGTTCTTTTTCAAGGGTTTTTCTTGAACCGGGTTAGATAGATTTTTCTTTTGTAGTCTTAGGACTAAAATGGGTGAAGGATAGAATGCAACCCCTGATGTGCACACCTGCGAATAATTAAAAAGGACTTGAGAGTGTGACGTCTAGGCTCGTTTGTGGACTCGTAAATCTATGCCTTAATTTTGCACATCTTGTCTTGCTTGAACGCTCATATGAGTGTGTTGATGAACTAATTCGGAATGAGTTACATGCTAAGTGTGTGAGAGATATTACTTGCATTCTGTGCTTGCATGCGATACCTAGAACTTGCCCTGTGTGTTTGCAAAGCGAAATAGAAGTTGTTTGGTTTTAGAGATGATTCAGGCATTTCCTTGTGTAAGCCTGTATGATTGTGAATCCACCTGTATATATATTGCCATAGTTAACCCCTTTGAGCCTGAAGCCTATTCTTTGATAACCCTATTATGACCTATATCCCTGTCTTTGAATAGTTTGACTGTTTGAACCTGTACCTCCTAGAAGCACTTGAATCACTAAAGAACATACAAAAATCAAAGTGTGGGGGTAGTAGGAATGTAGAGAAAAACGGGAAATAAGGAAAGAAATACTTGAATGGTGCAATGGCTTGGTAAAAAAAAAAGCCAGTTGCACCTAAAGAAAAGTGGGGGTCACATGTGAAACAAAAATGTGGAAGAACGATTGGGTTGAGCATGGAAATTGAAATAAAAGGAAGTGTGTATTAAAAGTGGTTAGGGAGGCTAGTCACTATATCCAAATATATCCAACCCGTCCCTTAGCCTACATTACAACCAAATGAAGACCTCTTGATCTTTGACTGAATGGTTCGATTAGTAAAGTATTACACTAGGGGCAAGCTTATGGTGTGTCTGTGTGGCATGTGAATGCTGTTTGCTAAGAGTGAGTGAATTCTTCCTATATTTGGTTCCTTGTTGTTTGAATTTTATGTGTGTGGAACTTCTCTCAAATTTTTGGTGTGAGGGCATGTGATTCAGGAAGAAAAAGTGAGTCTTCACTTTTGTTAGAGTAACTAGAGTGAGCACAAGTGTGTCATGGCATGAGAGTCTGCATCTAAGGTATGATTGTTGCACTGCTTAGGTTGATCCTTTGTAATGGCGGGTGTGACATAAATTGGGGCAATGCATTGAANATATGTGCAAAGAAGACTAGGAAGTACTTTTGGAGTAAAAACAATGAAGAAAATGAGGCCAATTGTGAAATTTCCCAAGTAAACCACGCCTACCAAGCCTGAAGATTCGGAGAAAAGGTTTGGCCGCAATTCCACCGCAACCGCGGCAGAACCACGGTGGAAGAGAGCTGCAGATTAAATCGAGATCAGAGAGGGCATTTGGCCGCGGTTCCACCACGACCGCGGCAGAACCACGGCAGACGCGATAAACTTCAGGGACTAAAGTGTAAAACACGGGATTTTTAGACCTAAACCCTATTTTAAACACTAGACTCCGCCCAAGAGAGGCATGTATTTTTTTGAGGATCTTGGCAAGGAAAACTATTGTGAGAGAATACTCAAAACATATTTCTTCTTTTCTTTGATTTTTATCATTAGTTATGATAAATTCTATCGTACTTTGTTTTCCCATAGCCATGAGTAGCTAAATCCGTTGTCTAGGGTTTTGATGAAACTATTGGGGATGAACTTCTTGTTTATGTGAATATAAATTGCTAGTTTCAATCTGTATTTGTTCAACTTTGTGTCTGTTGTAGTTAATTGACAGGATCCTCAATTAGTTGTGCCTATTTAGTGTGCATAACTTGGAAAAGAATGCATATTTAGGTTATTGTTGAACAACACCACTCCTAAATTATAATAGGAATCTATAATTGCGGGTTTAAAGGCGGGATTAGGGATAAAGAAGCCTTGGGTGTAATCTAAAGTGAATTGTGCTAAATAAAGTAAGCTAGTGTATCTCGGGAGAGTGCATTTAGTATATTACTGTGAGTACTTAGGAGAGATTTATGGTAAGATGAGCGTTCATGATTGATAAAGATGTGTTGGTAAATTTGTATGAGCATAAACAGAAGGGATTCTATCAATAGGGGAAATCATTGCCTTAGCTTCTTCTCATTATTGTTTACAACCTTAGTAGTTTAGTTTACAGTTGTTTAGTTTACTTGCAAGCGTAGTTGGTAAAGAAATATTCAACTGAGATTCAAATATTTGGGAAGTTGTTCTGAAGAGTTTAGTGGTTCTAAAGATAGTGATTGATAGTTAACTCTCTGTGGATTCGACCTTGGGCGTAATACTCGGGTTATATTTGCAACGTCCGCATTGTCCTTTTTATAAGGCATAGTTGGACGTGATAAAAAATACTTGATTTCAAGTGGAAAACATGTTTAATGATGTTAAAGATTGAAAGAGTCGAGTAAAAATCAACTTACATGTGATTTGGGATGAAGTTTGCTCTTGAAAAATCGCCTATGGTGTTTGGGTTTTGAAAGAATGGTGAAAAGTGGTGAAAATTCGACTAAGTAAAAAATTTGCTGAGCCTCGGATGTGGGAATTGCAAACAAAGTTTCGCATTTGCGAACTCAAGGCAAAAATCGAGACCTTCGCATTTGCGAAGAGGGTCTCGCATTTGCGATCCCTGCCCCTTCGCATTTGCGAAGTTCTTCTTCGCATTTGTGATACCTACCAGGCTCCCTCTTTTCGCATTTGTGATTAGGTTGTCGCATTTGCGATACCTGCCAGGCCTCCCACTTTTCACATTTGCAATCAGCTGGTCGCATTTGCGATTATCGCATTTGCGATCATTTCTTCGCAAATGCGAAGACACCAGCAGTGAAAATACCAGATTTTTAAAAATGAGAAAATGCAATCCGATGCCTATCCAAAACTCACCCGAGCCCTCGAGGCTCAAAACCAAACATGTACACAACCTCAAAAACATCCTACGGACTTACTCGTGCGATCAAATCGCCAAAATAACATCATTTACATAGAATCAAGTCTCAAAACACATGATTTTTCTTCTAAACTTCATGAACTTTTAAAGTTGAAACTTAAAGTCCGAAACACGTCAAACGACGTCTGATTTCGACCAAACTTCACAGAAAGCACCTAAATAATATATAAGACTTGTACCGGGCATCGGAACCAAAATACGAGCCCGATACCATAGTCTTTTAATCAATTTTTATTTCCATTTTCCTTAATAATTTCAGAAAAATAATTTAACAGAAAAATTCTTTTATTCGGGTTCTAGACCTCGGATTTCGACTCCGAGCACATGCCCGAGTCCCATATTTTTCTACGGACCCTCCGGTACCGTCAAATCATGGGTCCGAGTCCGTTTACAAAAAACATTGACCGAAGTCAACTTTAATCATATTAATATCAAAATTCTTCAAATTTTTCACATATTTCAACATAAAAGCTTTCCGGCTACGCGTCCGGACTGCGCATGCCAATCGAGGCAAGTAAAAGTGAGATTTTCAAGGCCTTGGAAGCACAGAACGGATAAGGAAACAGGTGATGACCCTTTGGGTCGCCACATTTAACTTCTTTCTAAGGGGTTAGAGAGACACAATGTCACTCTTTCTTGTTTATTTCAAATCGTTTTCTCCTTTCTCAACTTTCTACACCTTTCATCTCTTTACTTTTATTGAATCCCTTCATTTGTTTTCTACATTGATCATTCTTTTTGTCTTTTTTGATTTTCTTTCTTTTTCATTGACTTTCCTTTTCTTCATTTTGTACCTTTTACCATTTTGTTGTATTCCTCGTCTCTCCCCCAAACTTATGCTTTTGCCTTGTGCTAAGGAAAGATCGGGTGCCAAGAGAAGGTATTTTTAGAACGGGTAAAGGCTTGTATCGTGGTTTTTGAAAGAAAAAGGTCTAAGGCTCAAAAGGGTTGACTAGGGATATTATCATTGGTAGGCTATGGAAGTGTTCAAGATATCATTCGGATTAAGGAGAGACTATAATCACATCTCAAGTCAAACTACACTTAGGATTTCGCCTAGACAAATATTCAGATCAAGTTCTAGACTAATGGCTCGGGAATTGAACTTGCAATTCAAATTCTCATCACACAAGCTACAGAACTGCTAAACAGACAGATTCGGGGGCCCACAACAACCTTAGCTAAGATTTTAGCAACACAATTGTCCCAAAAAACCACTTGATGATTATCGGCCAACACAAGAGTCTCAAGGTCACTACTTTCACCATCCTATACACAATAATTTATTTTTGACCATAGGATCAAAGGCAAATATGTTAGCCCCAAGTGAAGCTTTGCCTGAGGCACCATTACCAACTAGCTACTATTTACACTAAAAGCAAAAAGGAAACAGACTCAAACCGTTAAGAAGGTTGTCATGCCATCCATTATCAGGAAGAGCCACCCGATTCACACAAATTCCGCCTTTAGAAAGAACCGAGGCATTAAGAAAATCAAAGGCTTATTACATGCAAAAACACAAAACAAGAAGCTACGAAATAAAATAAGAAGTTATGAAAGGAAAAATACGGAAAGTAAAATGAATATATACAAGAGGGGATTTAGTCGAATATACAATAGGGAGAATGAATATATACATAAGAATGTAACTTTATATACATACCAAAAGTAAAAAGTATGAAAAGTGCAATAAATGATAAAATTATATACATACCCAAGGTAAAAAGAAAGCATAAATAAAAAAATAATGTAATATTCATCCAAATAGGGCCACCCCCTCAAATGAAAGCTGGCATTGTCCTCAATGCTAACTAACCAAAATAAGCAAAAAATAAGGAAGAGAGGAAAAAGAAACTCCCTATTGTCCCTCCGTCTGCATAGGATCCTAAGTCTGGGTCCCAGGGACCTCAGTCTGCTCAGGAACCTATAACTTGCTCCATGTGATCTGTGTCTCTACTAGGACCTGGGCCTGGACTAGGTCCTGGTCCTCAACTGGAATCTGGGGCTGGCTAGGGGAACCTCCCTGCGGGTCCTCCAACTCTATGACAGCATCGTCTGTACGAGGAATCACCCTCTTCCTCTTGGGTGGCCTCTCTGACTCCTGCTCTGGCTGGGGCTGGGCTACTGGAGCTGGGTCATGCATTAATAGATCCAAAGGCAAGTGATCTGCCTTTAACCTCTCTACCTCCATCCTTTGCTCCTTCACTGACTCCTTTGAAGCACGAGTCTTTCTCATTTTATTTGCCTCACTATCAAGCTCCTTTAATGCCTTTCCATGTGAATCAACAATGTCCATGATCAATTTCTAGTTCTCTAGGAGTTTTTTCTAGTTGTCCAGAAGCTCCTTGAGAGTGTCCTCCATGGACTGTGGGACCTGTGGTGGAGGAGGTACAGAATCGGCTACCACCGTAGTAGAAAGTAAATACAACTTGGAAGTGGTTGTCTGCATCCAGTTGTTAATCCTAGCAAGTGTCTGGTTCAAGCGGTGGGCAGTCAAGGGATATGATGTGGAGGAGAGGATATCTGGGGCTACAGTAGTGGAAGGTCCTGGGGCCATGTCTGGTGTGGCTGAGGTAGGCTGAGTAGGAGCCACTACTACTACTGGCTCTTCTGACTGGCCAATTGAAGTAGTCGTTTTTCCCTTAGGGTCCTTGGGGTTGTCAGGACCCTTGGTAGTGTACCAGGAGAACAGTACCTTTGCTTTCACTTTTACATCAAATGCTCTCTTCTCCACATCTTGATCTTTAAAATACATGGTCAGAAAGTTTGGGAAGGGGTAGGATCTGTTATTTTCGTTCACCACCCTCCTAATTACCCTCGATATCATATTCCCGATGTTGATCGGGTAATCCACCATGATTGATGCCACCAATATAGCCCGAGAAATAGTAAGGGAGTTGTCGTGAGTGATGGGGTCTAGCCTGCTACAAACAAATGTTTCCCTCCCTTTTGCCTCAAAGTTAAGTGTTCTCCTTAGAATTTTCACCCCCGTTGTCAACCATGTTGGGGTGATATCTGGGATTGCCAAGTACTCAACTAACCATGGACGGACATCCTCACCCAAAGCAACCTTGGCTAAGTACAATGTCTCATCTTCCTCCACGAAACCTAGGTAGTCATTTATCGTTTTCCCATCAAACTTGACTTTCAGATCACCTTGGTCACTGTGGTGCCCTTTTTTATGTGGGCAACATTCATGTAAAACTCCTTCACCAAGTGCTCATTTGCATCCCACACATGACCTATGAAATATTCCCAACCAACTCTCGTTATGAACTGGCTCAGCATATTGAGGTTGTGAGGTAAGAGGTCCACTATAATGAACTTACTCTTGGGTAGCAACTTCCTCTCAGGCCACCATTCCCTAAACTTGCGGTAGGCCACCTCACTTACGAATCTATCTTGCCATGCTCCAGGTTCCTAGTTCTGTCTACTCCTGCCAATTGAGGCTCACCCCCCTACTATTTCTTCTTCTTCTTCTTCTACAGGCCCTTCCTCGGATAGTGAAGTTGTAGGTAAGGTGGAATATTAAATGTCACTGCCTACAGCTGAGACCTCAGACGACTCAGAAAATATGCACACTGATGCTTGGGCAGTGGGAGAGACCAGAGAGGTATCCCTCAATCTGTTCCTCTTCGTCCAGTTAGGAACATATCCTGCCACAGAGTCCAAGGCTTCCTGAACTAAATCTGTACCCAATAATCGAGCCTCTCCCGGCTCAAACCATCCGACTGGAGACCGACATCGCCTACCATTTAATGCCTCATATGGAGACATCTGAATTCTATACTGGTAGCTATTGTTGTAGAACTGGTCCCACGAGCCTCCAAAATCAATGACACAGGCTCAGAGCATATGCTCCAATATCTGAATAGTCCTCTCGGACTAGCCATTCGTCTGAGGATGGAACGTTGTGCTCAACTGAACCTGGCTGCCTAACTCCTACTGAACTGCACTCCAGAAGCGCAAGGTAAACTGCGTACCCCAGTCCAAAATGATAGATGTCGGCACCCTATGAAGGCGAATAATCTCTCGGATGTAGATCTCGGCTAACCTCTCTAATAAATAAGTGGCTGCAACAGGAATAAAATGTGCTGACTTGGTCAGCCTATCAACAATGACCCAAATAGCATTAAACTTCTTCCGAGTCATCGGAAGTCCAGTAACGAAATCCATGGTAATCCTCTCCACTTCCACTCGAGAAGCTCAATCCTCTAGAACAAACCACCAGGCCTCTGATGCTCATACTTGACCTGCTGACTGTTCAAACACCTAGCCACATATGCAACAATATCTTTCTTCATCCTACGCCACCAATAATGCTGCTGCAAGTCCTGTTACATCTTCGCGGCACCCGGGTGAATAGCATACCGAGAACTATGGGCCTCTGCTAAGATCAACTCTCGAATCCCATTGACATTGGGCACACAAACTCGCCCCTACAACCTCAAAACACCATCATCATCTACGGTCAGCTTCGTGGCACCTCTACGCTGCATCGTGTCTCTCAGGACACATAAATGGGGATCATCAAACTGCCAATCATGGATACACTCCAATAATGAAGAAAGAGCGACCGTTCAAGTTAACACTCTGCTAGGCTCAGAAATGTCCAAACTCACAAACCGATTGGCCAAGGTCCGAATATCCAAAGCAAGCGATCTCTGGCTTACCGAAACATAAGCAAGACTACCCATGTTGGCGGACTTCGTACTCAATGCATCGGCCACCACATTGGCTCTTCCTGGGTGGCACAAAATAGTAACATCATAATCATTCAATAGCTCCAACCACCTCCGCTGCCTCAAGTTCAACTCCTTCTGCTTGAACACGTACTGCAGACTCTTGTGATCAATGTACACCTCACACGTCACACCATATAGGTAATGCCTCCAAATCTTCAAAGCATGAACAATGGCTACCAAATCTAGATCATGAACCGAATAATTCTTCTCGTGTATCTTCAATTACCTTGAAGCATAAGCAATGACTCTACCATCCTGCATCAATACCGCACCAAGCCTAATACGGGAAGCATCATAATAAATTGTATAAGGCCCTGAGCCTGTGGGCAGAACCAATATCGGTGCCGTAGTCAGAGCTATATTGAGCTTCTGGAAGCTCTCCTCACACTCGTCTGACCATCTGAACTGGGCACCCTTCTGGGTCAATCTGGTCATCGGGGCTGCTATGGATGAAAATCCCTCCACAAACCGATGGTAATAACCTGCTAACCCCAAGAAACTCTGAATCTCAGTAGTTGATGCTGGTCGAGGCTAATTCTTGACTACCTCAATCTTCTTCGGGTCCACCTGAATACCCTCTGCTGATACAACATGACCCAGAAATGCAAGCGAACTCAACCAGAACTCGCACTTTGAGAACTTGGCATATAACAGACTATCCTTCAGAGTCTAAAGAACCACTCTGAGGTGTTGTTCGTTCTCCTCCTGGCTGCGGGAGTATCATCAATAAAGACTATCACGAACAAATCCAAGTAAGGTCTGAACACTCGGTTCATCAACTCTATAAATGCTGCTGTGGCATTAGACAGCCCAAATGACATGTCCAAAAACTCATAATGCCCATACCGAGTGCGGAATGCTGTCTTAGGGACATCAGACGCCTTAATCCTCAGCTGATGGTAGCCAGATCTCAAGTCTATCTTGGAAAACACCTTCGCACCCTGCAGCTGGTCAAACAAATCATCAATCCTCAGCAGTGGGTACTTGTTCTTAATCGTTACCTTGTTCAATTGTCGGTAATCAATGCACATCCTCATCGATCCATCCTTTTTCTTCACAAATAACACCGGCGCACCCTAAGGAGAAACACTAGGCCTGATAAAACCCTTCTATAGCAAATATTGCACCTTGTCCTTTAACTCTTTCAACTCTGGCGCGGCCATGCGATACGGCGGAATAGAAATGGGTTGTGTGCCTGGGGCCAGATCAATACCAAAATCAATATCCCTATCGGGCGGCATACCCAGTAGGTTTGAAGGGAAACCCTCGGGGAACTCCCGAACAATAGGAACAGGGTCAATAGAAGGGACATTTGTGCTGGAATCGCGAACATATGCCAGATAAGCTAAACACCCCTTCTCGACCATACGTCGAGCCTTTACATATGAAATAACACTGCGGGTGGCATGACCTGGGGTCCCTATTCACTCCAATCAGGGAAAAGTGGCAAAGCCAAGTTCACGGTCTTGGCGTGACAATCCAAGATAGCATGATATGGGGACAACCAATCCATCCCTAATATAACATCGAAATCCACCATGTCTAAAAGAAATAAATCAACACGGGTCTCAAGACCCTTAAACACTACCACACAGAAACGATGAACTCGGTCGAACACTATGGAATCACCCACTGGTGTAGATACATAAACAAGGATACCCAAAGCATCACTAGGCATAGCCAGGTAGGGTGCAAAATAGGACGACACATATGAATACGTAGACCCAAGGTCAAATAGCACTGAACCATCCCTATCACAGACCAGAATAGTACCTGTAATAACAGCATCTAAAGACTCAGCCTTTGGCCTAGCTGGCAAAGCATAGCACCGGGGTTGGGTCCCACCTCCCTGAACTATGTCTCTAGGACGATCGGCTGTTGGCTGACCTCTACCTCTGCCGGTCCGAGCTCTACCTCTATGGTCTCTACCTCCACTTCTATGATCCCTACCCCTGCCTCTAGCTGGTTGGGCAAGCTGTGGATCACTTGGTGCCTGAATCATGTAGCAAGGACCCTGCTGCTGAGAGCTACCACCGCCTGGAGTACCATGAGAAACCTAGAGTGCTGACTGAAAGGGCCTCGGTAAATGGCCTCTACTATAAGAATACCTACCTCCAGACGAGATACCACTGAACCTACCAGAATGACGAGGCCTTATATCCGACACATAACCACCTCCCCGTGCAAGATCCATCTCAACTCTACGGGCCGCATTGGCCGCCTCCTGAAAAGAAATCTCACTACCGGCTCCCATGGCCATCTGGAGACGGATCGGCTGAATCAATCCACCAATAAACCTCTGCACCCTCTCTCGCTCTGTGGGGAGTATAACAAAAGCATGGGGTGCCAAATCAATGAACCGAGTCTCATACTGTTTAACTGTCATGGAGCCCTGCTGGAGGCACTCGAACTTCCTGCGAAGTGCCTCCCGCTGAGTGAATGGGAGAAACTTCTCCAAAAAAACTCCGTGAACTGATCCTATGTCAATGTTGGAGACCCTTCTGGTCTAGATAGGCAATAGTCCCTCCACCAAGTCTTGGCGAATCCTGCAAGCCAGAAGGTGGCAAAATCAACCCCATTGGTCTCCACAATACCCATGTTCCTAAGGATCTCATGGCAGCTGAATAAGAAATCTTGTGGATCCTCAGATGAAGCACCGCGGAATGTGGAGGTGAAGAGCTTGGAGAACCTATCAAGTCTCCACAAAGCATCCGAAGACATCGTCGCTCCATCGCTGGTCTGGACTGCAATACCTGGCTGAGCTGCCACAGCTGGCTGAACCACTAGGACATGAGACTGGGAAGCTACCTGCTCCGAAGTACGTGTAGCAGGAGTCTGAACCCCTCCTCCAGCCTGAGAAGTGGTTGGTGCTACCAGAAGCAAACCCGCTCTAGTGACGCTCTCCATAAAGCCTGCCAATCTGACTAAAGCATCCTGAAGATCTAGGGTGACCATGGCCCCTCCTGGGAGCTGAGCTGGGCCCACCAGAGCTGTTGGGGCTGGAACCTCCTCATCATAGTCAATATGAGGCTCCACCTCTGAAACTGATGCCCGGGGCTGAGCTCTGCCCCTGCCTCGGCCTCTGGCACGGTCCCGACCTCTGCCCCTCTCAGGAGCTACTGCTGGGGGCTCGAGCTGTTGTGCGGTAGAAGAGAAAGCACGTGTTCTCGCCATCTGCAAAAGAACAGAGTGGAAAGACAATCAGTATTTGAGAAATATAATCGCACGATAAGAAAGAACAAAAATGAAACTTTTCCTAACTCTGTAGCCTCTGGGGGATAAATACAGACGTCTCTGTACTGATCCCTCAGACTCTACCAAGTTTGTCTGTGAGTAGTGAGACCTATGTAACCTAGAGCTCTGATACCAACTTGTCACGACTCGGATTTCCCACCAATGGGAGTCGTGATGGCGCCTACTGTCGGAGCTAGGCAAGACAAGCATTTAAACATCTTCTGATAACAACCCAACAACGATATTAATAATAATGAGTCATTTAAATAAAAGCGGAAGTCTTTAATATTTCTCTACCCAAGACTGGTGTCGCTATCTCATGAACTATTAAAGAGTGCTACAAACAAGTCTGAATAGAAATACATAAATGTCTGTCTCGGTATAATGGAAACAAATTGAAAACATAGAAAGGGACTTCGTCCTGCGAACGCCAGCTGGGCTACCTCGTAAGTCCCTGGACTAAAGTTAGCTCCTGATCAATATCCTACTGATGTGGTCCAAAAGCTGCTCTGGTACCGTGATCTGTGCAAAAGAGCATAGAAGTGTAGCATCAGCACAACCGACCCGATGTGCTGGTAAGTGCCTGGCCTAACCCCCACGAAGTAGTGACGAGGCTAGACAGGACTACCAAATCAACCTGTGTAGTTCAATATATATATATATATATATATATATATATATATAT
>MU691139.1:61677-90761 GCA_026770625.1 Nicotiana glauca
TTACCCATTCCCCCACGAGTTCATATCTATGATTTGTTTTGAAATCGGACCTCAAATTGAGGTCCAAATCCCCAATTTTAAGAAAACCTAGGTTCTACCCAAAATCCCCAATTTCACCCATGAAAATCCTTGATTTCAAGTGGAAAACATGTTTAATGATGCTAAAGATTGAAAGAATTGAGTAAAGATTAATTTACAAATGATTTGGGATGAAGATTGCTCTTGAAAAATCGCCTATGGCGTTTGGGTTTTGAAAGAATGGTGAAAAGTGTTGAAAATTCGACTAAGTATCAAATTTGCTGGGCTGCGGATATGGGAAATACGAAGCTGGGTTCGCAAATGCGAACCCTGCAGGCTTGGGAATTGCGACATTTCCGTTCGCATTTGCGAACTTAGGCAAAAAGATGGGGTTTTGCATTTACGATCGGAGGTATCGCATTTGCGAACTTTCCCCCTACGCAAATAGTGCCCGAGTTTCCCAGACTTCGCAATTGCGAAGCAATGCTCACTTTTGCGAGCTCGCAATTGCGACTCCTCCCTTTGCATTTGCGAAAATCACAGAAGCCAGCATACCAGATTTTCAAAAAATGAAAAATGCAATTTGATGCCTATCAAAAACTCACCCGAGCCCCCGGGGCTCCAAACCAAACATGCACTCAACCTCAAAAACATCGTACGGACTTTCTCGTGCGATCAAATCACCAAAATAACATCATTTACATAGAATCAAGCCTCAAAACACACGATTTTCTTTCAACTTTCATCAAACTCAAATTTCCCATTTTAAGTTCGAATCACGTCAAATGACGTCCGTTTTCAACCAAACTTTACAGATAGCGCTTAAACAACATATACGACCTATACCGGGTGTCGGAACCAAAATACAAGCCCGATACCGTCACTTTTTAATCAAATTTTATTTTCATTTTCCTTACACTTTTTCAGAAAATAATTTCATAGAAAAATTCATTCCTCGAGCCTGGGGCCTCGGAATTCGATTCCGGGAATACGCCCAAGTCCTATATTTTTTTGCGGACCCTCCAGGACTATCAAATCACGGGTCCGAGTCCATTTACCCAAAATGTTGACCGAAGTCAATATTATGCATACTAATATCAAAATTCATCATTATTTACACAGAAGTCATATATAAGCTTTCCGGCTATGCACCCGGACTGTGCATGCAAATCGAGGCAACTAAAAGTGAGGTTTTCAAGTCCTCAAAAGTATAGAATGAAAGAGAAAACTGGTGATGACCCTTTGGATCGTCACAAGCTGGTTCATTATTGTTGTTAGCTCTACTATAGCCTACCCATGATCATGTAGCTCTTTGTGCAAGTGAGTAACCGTGGGGTCACCCTGTGGCACATTGGCTCTACTTTTCCAAGCAGAGGATGTGTCAGCCATCTCGTCAAGAATATCACAAGCCTCATCATAAGACAGCTTCATGAAATTACCCCCAGCAAGTTGGTTCACTATGCATTGATTTGTTGTGTTGATACCCCAGTAGAAAGTCTGTTGTATCATTGCCTCAGTCATATCATTGTTGGGGCATTCCTTTACCATGGTTCTTTATCCCTCCCAAATCTCGTGTAATGGTTCGGTGGGCTCCTGCTTGAAAGCTAAGATCTCATCCCTCAATGATACCATGTGCCCAGTGAGAAAAACTTTGCAATGAACTTATTCGCCAACTCATCCCAAGTAGTGATGGAATGGTTGGGAAGTAGCTCAAGCCAATCCAATGCCTTCCCTCTAAGTGAGAAAGGGAATAGTCTCAACCGAAGTGCATCTTCCGACATATTAGTTTGCTTACTCCACCAATAGGTATCCACAAAACCCTTGAGATATTTGTAAACATTCTAAGTGGGAGCACCCGTGAAATACCCTCGCTACACAATGTCAGCATCACATAAGTAATTTGAAAATTTCCCGCCCGGATTCGGGGTGGGACAATTGCACTAGCATAGCCTTGGTTGGGAAGCACTCGTGGAGCCATTCTTGGAAGTGGCGGAGGAGGGTCTGGAATATTATCATTGGCATTGGCTTGGTGGCCTCTCTGTTGTCCTTGAGGTAGGGGTGTACATAGGTCGGGTTGGTTTGGATTTTGAAATTATCAAACCAAACCAATTGTATCGGGTTTTTAAATCTATAGATCAAACCAAACAAATAAAAGTCTGGTTTTTTAATATCGGGGTTTTTTAGATTTTTCGGATTTTTTGTTCCGATAAACTTGTGCTCCAAATATTTCTATAGCCTAAATATAATTTTACCAATAACAGCCATTTCTTATTTTTAGCATTGACCTCAACTATTTGTTCTCCTTTTGATCCTTATAGTCATATTCCTTATTTTACTGATGATTCATAGGATTAAGTGGAGTACTTATAAAAATCATTAAAAGATACTAACAACAAAAATAATCTAACTTTATCAAACAAAATTCACGAAGGCTGGGGTCGTTTTTTAGAAACCATTATAGGGAACTAACTACCTCCTTCTTCTTAACTAAAAGGATATATAGTTACAAGAAAACTTATCCATGTATAAGTTATAACAAGTAAATTTTTTATGTGATGTAATAATCGCCACCTCGGTCTTCTCTAAAGGATATACACTGAAGACCAGAAAGCAAGGAGCTTCATTGTGATTATGACAGCTAATTAATTAGGTCTGTATCTAATACGAAAATACAACGAAAATAAAGAGTTTTCTCACTGCATATATTTTGGTCAGCTTTGTCCATTTATCCATTTTTTACGTCCTTGTTAGCTAACCTCCTAGGCCTTGCCTCCCACCCATTAGGAAGTAGGCAGAATGAGAAAATTATCACCAAAAATATAAATTGCATATCATATTGCACTCTACATAAGAATTATCACCAACTTTTTAAGAGTAGAAATTACACCCCAAGAGTCCTAAACAATAAATAAAAAAGAGAATATATTAAACTATAAGAAGTTGGGCATCTTAGTAGACATTACAACCAGAGGAGCATGTTTCCAAAATACTTGTAAAGGAATAATGACCTCACTCCCAAAAATAATCATGAAGCAAATTATAGTTAATCATCCCTCTGATCAATCCTCAAAGGTGAGTCTACGTATTCTGAAAAGAAAAAAAAGAAATAATCAACATATTTAAATATTAATTAATATAAAAAAATAACTATACTCATTAACAATTGAATATAAATTATTACCTTCTTCAATTTGCTCAATTTTCTGGACTTCCTCCAACATATCTTCAAACTTATATTCCTTGGAAGGTGATCGTATCCATTGTTGAGTACAAATAAGCGCTTCCACTATTTTTGGTGATAAAGAACTCCTATAAGAATCCAGAATTCGACCATCTGTACTAAAAGCCGACTCCAATGAAACAGTAGAAATAGGAATAGATAGAACATCTCTTGCAATCCTTGAAACAATTGGATATTTACTAGATGAAACTTTCCACCATGCCAAGATATTAAAATCTTTGATCTTCACCACATCATCCATCAAATAATCTCAAGATCAGATTTTTTTAAATATTTCCATCATCTTCCAAAAGTTTCTCCCACTTTGATTGCAACAAATCACCAACTTCACTCATACTAGTATCGCCTCCAATATTGTCACTAGAAGCCTCAAAAAAAGAATCATTGTAGTTATTATACAAGCGAGTTAAAATGCTTACCACATCTTCAGACTTCAATATTCCCAACAAAGAACCAAATGCATTAGTAAGGATGAAGTTCACATACTTCATCTTGTATCTAGGATCCAACACAACAGCAACAAGCAATAGCATATTCATATCCTCAAACTTACACCAATATTTCTCAAGCTTACTTTTCATTCTTGCCATATTATTCAAAGTACGATCATCGCTTTTGGTATACTTTATAATAGCATTTCGAAGATTGAAAAATTCATGGAAGAAAGAGTTGGAAGTAGCATATAAACTGCCTGAAAATTTTAAAGTTGTCTGATAGAAAATGTTAAGAAACTTGATAAAAGCTTTCACATTCTTACAGTCGTCTGCAGATGGATTTTCTCTTAAAGAACCTATTTCCCAACAATATTTTTGATACTTATGGTCATCCACATACATTTTTGTAAAGGATTTTTCAAATTTTAGAGCGGTATCTAACATTGTATATGTGGAGTTCGATCTTGTTTCAACATCAAGACCATGAGCATCTATCTTAGCTTTCTCAACAAATGACTTAAAAGAAGCAAACCTTGAAGGAGAAGACCTAACATATTTTATCGTATTTTTTACATGAGTAATAGGCTCAATTTGTTCATCTAACCAATCTTTTACAATCAAGTTCAAAACATGAGTATTGCATCTAACATGCAAAAACTCATTTCCAAGTATGACCCCTTTCCAATCATCAATACGCAACTTCAAATGCTTAATGGCAGCATTATTAGCACTTGCATTATCCAAGATCACTGTAAATAAGTTCTCAATGCCCCCAACCAAATAAACATGCTTCAATTCCCTTTGCAATAGTCTCACCTTTGTGATCCGGTGTTGGAAAAACGTTCAAAATTTTCTTTTGTAGATTCCATCGATCATATATCCAATGTGAAGTAATAACCATATAAGTTAAGTTTTGTAGTGATGTCCATGTATCACTAGTGAGACATACACATTGGTTCTTAATAAGATTTTTATGTTTTTTCTTCTCTTCATGATAAATCCTCAAACAATATCTAGCAACAGTTACACGAGAAGGTAATTCGAAATTAGGTAAGGCTTTAGCCATTAATTTCTTAAATCCTTCTCCTTCAACAACTCTAAAGGTTTCTCATCAAAAATTACAAATTCGGCAATCGCCCTCCTAATGTCATCCACATTATACACTACCCTTTCAGTAGCACCCGAACCACCTTCTAGCCACCCATCATTGATAGGTTTTAATGTTGATTGTCTTTTATCAATGACTCTAAAGGGAGATTGGTGACATGTAGAATATAAATGCGACCATAATGTAGTAGTCCCATTCTTGCTACCTGCAGCAAATATTTTAGGACAATAATTGTATTTTGCTTTACATTTACCTCCTTTAGCAAAAAATTTGGAGAAGTGATTCAAAATCTCGAACGTCTCTCGGCCACTTTGCCCAAAAATTTTCTGATGGAGTCATTCTTTTTTGCTTCTTAGGAGGAGTGCGTCGATTAGAAGTGTCTTCACTTTGTTTTTGAGCTGCCACTAGCGAAGGATTATTGACAACCACCTCTGCATCTGCTCCAGAAGTTGTAGTTTCCATTCTTAGAAATAGTTCCTGCAAATAGAACATATCCAGTTACACCAGCTCATACGTTGAGGAATAAGACAAAATTCCATAACAATGTAAGAAATACATCTCTCTTAATTTTGCACAGTTCATATTATTTTACCAAATGATTCAAAATATAAGTAAACAAGTTTCAATATCTTTTTAAGTAACAATCAATTACTCATATTAATCATCTGAGAGAAACAAAATAAACAATTGAATTCAACAGTAGGGAGTAATACAACATATTTGCAAAAAAACTTACTAATCACAAAAAGAAAAATCTTAGTTAATTGGGGAAAAGCAAGATATATGTATGCAGCTAAAAGAAAACATGCAAAATGAGAGCAAAAGAGCTTTACCGATGAGAGCTTTACTAATGATAGGGTTTGAGCTAAGGAAGAGCGTAGGTTTTTTTACCTTTGGAGAATAGGCAAGATAATTTCAGTTGTTTACGTGTTTTAGAACAGCTTTAAGACAATCCATTGTTGCTTTAGAATTAGCTTTTGGTTTGGGCTCAATTATTCTTTTATGGGCCAAACAAAAATAAACATTTACATGGGCTATAATACCAACTTAAAATATTATGATATATACAGAAATTATAATAAAAATTAAATAATATTTATAACTTACATTGTAATAAATATTTGTATCTATCTAATATATAAAATATGTATACATGTAATGTCGGGTTGGTTTGGTTTCGGTTTGATTTTTTTTAGTTAATACCAAACCATCCCTATTGTGGTCGGATTTTATTTTTTAATACCAAACCAAGTCAAACCAAACCACTAGCCGGATTTTTTTCGGGTTGACTCGGGTTTTCGGGTTGGTGCGGGTTATCGGTTTGGTTTGTACACCTCTACCTTGAGGTATAAGAGGCACCTCATCATCTCTGATATCATCTACCTCCTCCCTCGCAATCAAATTTCTAAGAGGGTAATTATTGTTTGCTGTCATTTTGTACCTGAAGTTGTGACACACACAAATTAGTAACGCAAAAGGAAAGAAGAACAATATATAAAACTATTTAGATAGATAGCCAAAATTGTTATCTCCCCAGCAACGGCGCTAAAAAGTGATTGGTGCCAATCCTGCACTACTACAAAGTAGCGAGAGTGGTCGAAGAAGCTTTTACCCGAGAAGGTCGAGATCGATTTTCACAGGGACTAGAAATGGGGATTGAGTTTCTATCTAAATTAAAGATGCATAATTGCTTTTAATTGCACTTCTAATCATAATTGATCTTTTGATCACTTTTAATTTAATGATAATGAGATGCTAAATTAAGCTAAGAGTGAAATATTGAAGGTTGTCTAAATAGTTAAGAAGGCACTAGGGATGTGACTTTCTCCTAGGTGGACACTCGACGGGTTCTCGAGTCTAAGGCAAGATTGTTATGATGGGGATTATGATATAAGCAATGCACGATACTTCTCACTCTATACCTCTCGATAGTTTGAGCGATTTTTCCCTAATTGACTTTCTCAAGACCATTTGGGTATGATAATTTGTGCAAGTAATTTAGGTTCAAGTAGCGTATTACTATCTCTAGGTTTAACCCTTTAATTGGGGCTATGAAATCTCTTTATTACGCCCCAATTCCGTGTTCGACTAATTGTCATAGACTTAAGTTCTCTTTCTCAAGAAGAACCCAAGTCAAATAGGCACAAATTAGTGTTTGCAACCACTAATTCAACATTGAAACCGTAAATTAGTCCAAATATAAAACACCCATAGATATTCAAGCCTTAAAATACAAGACCCATCAAATACCCACACTAGGGTTGAGCCACAACCCTAGCTAATGGGTTTAGCTACTCATGATAACAGAAGAAAACTGATAAATAGATGAAGCGAATCCCATAATATTTAATTACAAACTAATAATTGAAGATTCAATGATAAAACTACTCTAAAATTACTCAAAATAGGTAAGGAACACTGTTCACTAGCGCATCTGAGCGTTAAATTACAACTGATGACCTAAAAATGGGAAAAGAAACTATTTAAATTAGGCTGAATTTTTTGGACAAAAATACCCCTGCGGGGGTAGTGCGGGCTGCACAAAATAAAGTGCAGCCGCAGTAAGGCTTCTTGGCTTTTAAACTCTGCTCTCTTAACTTGGCCACCGCGGGCCGCATAAAATGCACCACGACCGCGGTGGCTTCTGTTGCGGCCCGCATAAAAAGGACCGCGGATCGCATTGGCAATTAGCTCCAAATCTTCAACTCTTTGAACTTCCTCTTTGCGGACCACACAATATCGAGTGCGGTCGCGGTGAGTCCATTGCAGTCCGAATGAAATGATGTGCAGCTGCAATTCTTGATTTTCTGAAATAGGCACCTCTCTGAACCTCTTCACTGCGGATCACACTAAATGTGGCCGCAGTGGACCTGTTGCACTATGCATGAACTTGTTCTTGGTACTTGTGCATGTTTCACTCCTTTTTGAGCTGGTTTTAACTAATTGTCACCTTTTTGACTAAACCCTGAAAACAAGTACAACATGTAAGCCTTTGGGACCATTTTATACATATTTTTAATCAAAACTCAAGTAAGAAGGAGTGTAAACTGAACTATAATCCCTAGTTATCAATTCCATAACTAACGCAAGTGCAAGTTTTTCTAGATGAGGATACCGAGTTTCAAAATCCAATAATGACTTGCTAACATAATAAATCGGAGATTGTTTACCTTGGTCCTCTCGAACTAACACATCACTTATCGCCACTTCTGAAACAACAAGGTAGATGAGTAGTTTCTCCCCATCTTTTGGTTTTGCGAGCAACAGTGGATTTGACAAGTATACTTTCAAAGTTTTAAGCACATGTTGACATTTTTCAGTTTTAGGACTGAAAAGAACCTGAAGCATTTTTCTGATAACTTGAAAATAAATCTTCCCAAAGCAGTTATTCTTCCTGTCAGTCTCTGTATTTCTTTTTTACTCGCCAGTATATCCAGAATTTCTTCAATAGCTTTGATCTGTGCAGGATTTACTTCAATGCCATGGTTAGAAATAAGAAATCTAAAGAACTTGCCTGACGAAACTCCAAACGCACATTTCTCAGGATTTAATTTCATGTTAAAGTTACGGAGAATCTGAAATGTATCAGTCAAGTGTTGAATATGATCTACTGCTTGTTGTGACTTGACCAACATATCATCTATATAAACCTCCATGATTTTCCCTAGATATTCTTGAAACATTTTGGTCACCAACCTTTGATATGTGGCTCCAACATTTTTGAGACCGAATGGCATTACTTTGTAATAGTAAGTCCCCCTGTCTGCTATAAATGAAGTCTTTTCATCATCTATAGGATCCATTTTTATTTGATTATACCCTGAATATGCATCTAAAAAGCTTAGTAATTCATGTACTGCAGTAGCATCAATTAGTTGATCTATATGCGGTAATAGAAAAGAATCTTTAGGGCAAGCTTTATTTAGGTCAGTATAACCTACACAAACTCACCCCTTACCATTCTTTTTAGGTACTACAACAATATTAGCCAACCAATCTGGATACTTTACCTCGCGGATAAACCCAAATTTTAAAAGCTTTTGTACTTCATCTTGAATCACTTGGTTCTTGAAGGAGCCTTGCTCCCTTTTCCTTTTCTTGACAGGTGGGTACGATGGATCTTCATTTAATTTGTGGGTAATTACCTCAGGTGGTATACCTGTCATATCTGAATGGGACCAAGCAAAATAATTTGTATTAGCTTTTAAAAACTTAATCAAATTACGTCTTATTTCTGGGCTGAGGTTGATTCCTATGTAGACTTTTCTATTTGGCCAATCCAATGTTCAAATAGCTCCACAGCCTCCAATACTTCGATCGTTGTTTTAATATCCTCATTTCCTCTGGTTCCTGAATAGTATCTGGCCTCGAATCTACATCTGTTTGCCTATCTTCAGTTGAGGTTCATGTTGATACGTCCTCAACTGCATTATGTGATTGGTATTTTTCATCCCTTTCTGCGTTTGAGTCACAGAATTGATGCTTCGTGAAGCTTGTTGGTTGTCACGCCCCCTTTTCTCGCAAAATCGGGTTTATGACATTTGAGGGACAAGTCGTTCCTTTTGGGAACTGGGTTTGCATTCGAAGAGTCGCCGCCTAATGATTAGGGTGCATTAGGACACCAAAGAAATTTTGATTTGATTAACCAGAGATAGGGTAAGGGCTTGAAATAATTCTAAGGGGAAGGTGCTAGGCACCCCTCAGAATCCACTAGTGTGGTTCCTGGCCAGGCAATTATTGTGAATTTGGATACAATCAACATATAAGCAAATAAGGCTCAAATAAGAGGGGATTTTAACACATAAAGGTTTGAAAGTAGACAAGATTAAAAAGGGCAATTAAAAAAGCTAGTTATTTTAAAATAAAGAGTTACAATGCTAAAAGAATAAGGAATAAAAAAAGGGGAGTCCTAGGTTTATTAAAAATATGGATCACCCCACACAATGTCCGGTAATCACTCCTTAATAAGGGGCTACGTGTGACATTATCGCGTTTTCATCATATCCATATCTACCCTTCCCACACCGTTAAGGTATTAAAGCGCGGAATGGTCTCAATTACTTATTGCATGCTATTACCTGTCCCAATCCTCTCAGTCCCGGAGGCACTTAGGACTACTAATACTAAAAAGGGAGGGATATTGGGCTTATTTGAGGTTTCAAAAGGTAAAAATCTAAGGCGACATACAAAAACACATATTGCACATTCTAGGGGAAAGCATATAAACAAGCAAAGGCTCAGTTATACCTCCTTGAACAGAGAGAGCACATAATTAGCATACCTTTCACATACTCTTTAGGTCTGATTAAATACCAAATATGAGAGAGCTTAAAAGCGTTGAGGCAGCCTGATTTATTACATAATTCAGATAGGAAGCCCGACTCAGACCTGCTTGTTGGTTGTAATTAATAGAACAAATTTAGTTTTCAATTATTACTCTAAGGCTTGCCTGAGTGCTCAGGCGGATAATATAGACATTCTATCTACTAAATTTTGAAGATGATAAGACAATAAAATGCAAAAATGAATTGTTTGAAATCATAAAAGATGCATGCTTGTTAACATTGTGAAGCGAGAGACTTAGATTATCAAAAGAGATGCAGAATTAAACAAATTGATTATAGGTTCTGTAGGTGTTAGTATACATTATTACTGATTTTACGTCTAACACTGAGTGAGTCGAATCAGATACAATTAGAAACTCCTATAGGCATGCTTTCTATGCATTACTGATTTTAAACCTTATAGACGTAGTATCTGGGTGTAGAAACTTGTTTTCAAACCTATAGGCATGGTATCTAATGCATAAATCATTTTAAACCTATAGGCATGGTGTCTAAAATGCAGAACTTGTTTTAAAACTTATGGATATATCTAAATGTGAAACTTCGTTTATAACCTTATGGGCATTTTATTTATATGTAACTGAATATGCAGAATGAGAACATCCTATAGGCATGATTTCTATATGTATTTGAATATGCAGAATTGTAATAGGCCTATAGACATGATTTCTATATGTACTTGCATATGCAGAATTGTAATAGACTTATAGACATGATTTCTATATGTACTTGCATACGCAGAATTGTAATAGACCTATAGGCATGATTTCTACCCTTTGCATGCATAGTTACCCACCCTTTTTTTCACTAGCCAGCCCCAAGTATTTATTACAACAAATTACAAACCAAAATGAATAGAATTACATCAGAAAAAGTAAAAAGTACAACCAAAAGAGAGCCTGATTTATACTTCCTGTCTGAATTATGAGATAGACCAACTCAAAGACCACTGATCCAAAGCTTTCTCCAATTTGAGTGTGTCCAAGTTCCCTAAGAGCCTTAATGGGAATTCGGGCAGTGCTCACACCCAAATTGTATCACCAGAATAGGGGCAAGTGCAGTGTGGAAGGGCTAGTCCTCAAGTGTCTAAGTTCAGAGGGAGCTCAATGGGTCACAAGGCAAGGCTCACAAGAGGGGGGCAGAACTTAAAGTCTAAGAGAGAGCGCAAGTGAAGAAACAAAATTTTAAGGAACTCAGAAAGTAAAGAATAGGGGAAGAAGTGTTGGGAAACGGCTATAAACAAGTCATACAAAGGGTTCAGGAGTTGGGGAAGTTGCCAAAGAGCATGTTGTACTTTGGCATTAGCTAATTCTGGGCATACACATCAATAGAGAGTGTTGTTATGCTTACAGAATCAACAAGAATACATGACGTATGTGGTGACATAGAGCTTATGATTCTAGGGGAATCAAGTTTAAGCCATAGACAATAATACTCAATACTGTCATGCCTCAAACAAACCATTAGCATCAAACACATTGGGGTTGGGGATTTGGAATTCATAATAGGAGGAAATTATAGCATGCTAAAGTAAACGCTGAACTGAGCACAAACAGTAGGCATACATGCAAGTAAAGGTATTAAGTAAACACATTGTCTGTGATTGCTGAAAATCTTAATCAGGACATACCAGTTTCAAGGAAGCAGAATACGGTAAAAGCAGTAGTAGGACTTGAAAAAACAGGCCACAGTACAAGTAACAAGAGAGAATGCTTTTTGAATATAAGTGTGAGTTCAGAAAACTAAGAGTGTTCGTGTCCCTTGTGTTAATGCAAAAGCCAGGTATTTATAGTGTGAAAACATGCAAAACATAAGGCAAGAAAATAATTATGGAATTGTGTATCAATTAAAAATCAATCAGTATAAGAACTTCCTTTAATTAAGGAGTTTAAACTTAAAAGGTAATGGGTAGAAAACTTTTAAGGAAAGAATCAAGTAAGCATCTTCTGCAAAGTAGGAAATTAGGGGTAAATACATAGGAGTTTAACTAAGGGAAGAATTAATGAAAAATATTTGAAATACACGATTAGTGAGAAACAGAATAAACCAACCAGTATATAGTAAATCAAGGAGTCAGGGATTTGAAATTATAAATAAAACAAGTCAGAAATATGAGAATCGAAGGGCTAAGGGAAAGTTCTCAAATCAACCCAAGAATCAGGGAAATCGGTAAAACAAGGAAAGGATCAATCAGACTTACACAAAGAAGTCTGAAATTAGTCCTAAATTGAAGGTCATTTTAGGGGGAAACTCAGCATATAAAGAGTATATAAGTATTAAGCAGGCAAGGCTGAATTTAGGACAAAGAGAAACATCATATAGTAGAAAACACGGGTAGTCACACGGGTCGATTTCAGTTACTCAGTAACAGAGAAGAGAAAGTATCAAATAACATGCCAAAGGGTCAAGTAAAGGACCATATAGAGTTTAGCAGGAAGTTAGAATCATGTAAAGAAATAAAATATTCAGAAACTCAATCGAGCAGTAGATGAAACAACTTTCAAAAACTCGAATAGGTTCAAAGAAATTAGGGCTTTGAAACCAAACAAGTTCAGAGATGAGGAACAAGCCAATCACATAGCAAATAGTCTCAAAATTCGAATGAACCCCCAAATTTTAGGGTTTTCACCATCATCGAGTATAGAGATGAAAGACAAGAGAATCATATAGCAAATAGTCTCCAAACTCGAATGAACCCCCAAATTTAAGGGTTTTCACCATCAATCGACTTATAGAGATAAAAACAAATAAATCAGACAAACACTTTTAACAAAATAGATTCAAAAATTTCAAAAGGTTAAGACCCTCAACATGCAAACTCAGATAGACGGATGACATAAGAGAACACAGTAGAACATGTTGAAAATCAGAGAAAACTTCAAACGATAACTTAACGAAACCCTAAATCGGAAAAGATGAAGGTTCTGAAGGTAAAGTTTTGAAAGAAACTTTGAGAAAATGTTTAAGAGCTTAGAGAAAACACATATATACAACGGATCTAAAAGAATCAGAAAAACCTCGAAGGTTAGGGTTTCAGAAGAACCCAGATGGTGAGAAAGGCTTGGAAAGTCATTGATCTGAGCAGGAGAAGCCAAGAGTCGGGCTTGAATAGCCATAGCTGGCCGGAACATGGTCAAGGTTGGCCGGAAAAAGCCATTGAACTGAAAGCAACCGAGTTCTGTACCAAGCTTATTCAAGGTCTAGCCTTGAAACCATAATACTCGAACCTATAGGAGTCATAGGAGGCAGATACAGGACTTTAATAGCTTTGGAAGCCATTGATTCAGGCGATTTTAGGGTGGAAGTGGAGGGAGGCGGCTAGGGTTTCTGAGAGAGGATTGGGAGAAGGGAGGATTCAAAGGTGGCTATAGACGGGAAATGGTTAGGGTTTGGGGGTAATGGGAATTAAAAAGGAAAGGTTAAAGAGTGGTCGTTGATCATTTTGACCAACGGCCTGGATTGAATGGGGAATCCGAGCGGGTTGTTTTTAAAAGGGTCGTGGGTCGGGTAGTTTAAGATTTAGGCTGGTAATTGGGTTTTAGGATTGGATTTAATTGGGGTGCCAAATCTGGCCACAATTAAAATAAAAATGGGTTAACATTTAAATAGCCATTTTTTCCTATTTAATTTTTTAAAAAATAGTAAAATAATTTTTGAAAATAAATTGAAAGTACTAAAATGATTAAAAATATATAATTATTAAATTAAAAATATTGGAGTTAATTTTATAAAGACAAACACAATTTAATCTTAAAAGAGGCTAATATTACAATTATATGCAATTTAGCTTTAAAAATACTGAAAAAATTTACAAAAATATGCAAAAATTATGTTAGATATATTTTAGCATAAATATGAGAGTACAATAAATGAATAACCAAAAAATAATAATTTTGGGGATAATTATTGGATTTACCTTTGATAAAATAGGGCAATAAATTGATTTAAAAATCTTTGAAAATTAAGGAAAAATAATAAAATCTTGGGACATACTTATATATGCATATACAGGTTATTTTGAAGGTATTTTTCATATTAAAATATATAGAAAAAAATTAGGTATCAACATTGGTCACCACGGATCTGCCGTATCCCCCATCGTGATGGAAATTTGATAACTTGATGCAAAGTAGTTGGAAAAACATCCATCTCATGAATCCACGGTTTACCAAGAATCATGTTATAAGCCATATCCATTTGTACCACTTGAAATTTGGTATCTTTGACTACTCCTTCGGCGAATATAGTGAGTATTATCTCGCCTTTTGTTACGGCGCTCGAGTTGTCAAAACTAGACAATGTATGAGCCTTGGGTATCAACTTATCATCAGCTTGTATCTCATTTACCCACTCTTAACAGAATGATATTCACGAAATTACCTGGATCAATCAAAACTCATTTCACATTAGTGCCATGTACAAGTAAAGATATTACCAATGCATCATTATGTGGGGTTAGCAAGCCACCTGCATCTGCATAATCAAATGTAATACTATCTTCTTCCAAAACCTGTCAAACTCGCTTCCTGTGTGTAGCTGTTATTTTTGAAAACTTCATCGTTGTTGTATATGTTACGCCATTGATCTCTTCTCCTCCACTTATGACGTTAACCCTCCTTTTTGGTGAAGGAGGTTTTGGGGGTTCCTGCCTATTTTTTATATATGCGTGCTTGCCCTTTTCACTAAATAATTCAGTTAAATATCCTTGTTTCAGTGAATGTTCTACTTCACCTTGCAACAATCTACAATCCGTCATTTTTTTTACCGTGATCATTGTGAAACTCGCACCAAAAATCAGGATTTTGCTTGTTAGGGTTTGATCTCATTTCTTTTGGCCAGCGTATCTTGTCTCCCATGCTCCTTAAAACAGCCACCAAACCGAATGTGCGAACATTAAAACTGCAACCGCTGATCTTTGCCTTCGAGCTTTTGTCATCATCTCGCGTTTCTCGCGTGTTTCGTTCTTTTCCGAACCTTGATAGTGAACCTGACTATCTATCTCTTGATCTATTATCGTACCTAGGGTTTTCCTGTTTTGAATGTGAGTCTCTTCTTGCTGGTCCCATGTAAGGCTCGTACTTATTTTTTCCAGGCCTTTTTTCAGTTTCAGCTCGCCTTGAACTTACCCTTTCATCCCTTCAAGATTGAATGATGGTATCTTCTTCTATCCGCAGCTTTGTGTTGTATCTGTTATAAAAATCATTCCAAGTTGTTGATGGTCTCCTTGATTGTTGTCATTGATATTCGATATGATTGATTTGAAGAAAAAGTCGATTTAGAAAGTAATAGATTATCAGATTCCCGGAAACAGATCTAATTTGTTTAACCAGAAAATAGGAAATTCGGGTCAAAGCTTAATTTTTAGAAGAACTCGGGTTACTGATAATTGAAGTCTGAACAAATAAAAAGAATTGAAATAAATGATAGCTGAGTAAAAGAAAGCAAAGTAAATCAGTGTATTCCAATAATAATGTATGTCCTTACAAATGTTATATCTCTCCTTTTGTAGCTATCTCTAAGTAATACGTTTTCTTTCCTCTCATAATTGAGTCATTATGAGTAATTAATGACATTTAATATAACGTTATAATTGGCTATAATAACTGTTTCGTGAAGATTTTGTAACGTTTTCCACCATTGATGCTCATTACTTACGGATAATACATATCTATACTTTTTACTATCTAGGTTTATTCCTCTGATGCTTCTTCTAATAACGAGGAGATCCGAATAACCGTTCCTCCCTGTTTTCCTAAATCTCTGCCCGTGCCTGTTAAAACTCGTGTCTCTTCAGCTATCCTTTACCAGCTGTCACTCTTTTATTAATCCACGTATCTTGATATATCATCACATAATTAATTCAATATGTTAACTTGATTTTTCCCTATAAATGTGTACAGAGGTTTTCATAGATATCCACTTTTAGGATTGTTGTTTAGAATATAACCAGTTTTTTGGAGAGTCATTAGAAAATAACCAAAAATTGAAAAGGTGATAGAAACCGCTTTTTCTTCTTCTCTGCTTTTTCATCTATGCACATACAAAAATGGTGGGAGAATAAAGAAGATATACAAAGAATTTTCGTAGTATAATAAAAAAAAATTAATTTAACTATGGTATAACTCTATTGAAATCATGACTTTCCCTGGAGAGTGAAGTTATATTAAATTGTACTACATAACATAAAAATAAAACAACACAAATATATACAGTTAATCAACGTTAACAACTCTTTACATAACAAGTTTAAACACAATTCCTTTTTTTTTCCCCCATAGAAATATAAGCGAAAGCAGCTCTAACTTCATGAAATAAACTATATTCGGTCAAGCTTATTAAAAAGAAAGACGCACAATATTATTCTCTTAGAGTTATTCTAGCATGCAGAAACACGTTTAAGGAAATAGAATTTTTTCTCCAGGCGCTAAGCAATGTAAGTATATATATATACACGAATTGTACATATATTATACATTCATCAATTAATTTTTAACATAAAAAAATTCGGTAGACGGCTATTTAGGTTAATTCATTATTTTTTACTTAGTACTTCCATATAAAATGAAAATCTTAAACTCAATGTTGGCTGATGTCGAGATATTGCGGCATCACGTCATGAAGCGGCGATGCATGAAATAATTTTTTCCTCATAATATAAATGTCCTAATATGACCATTTCCTTTTCCAATGGGCATTCCAATTTTCTAAGGGATTTTTATCGAAACAGTTGGATGAATTTACTCTTTATTTTTTCTAGTTGATATATACTTCCTCCGGTCCAAAATAAGTAATTTTTTGGCTTTTTTCTTGTGGTCCAAAATAAGTGATTTTTTTAGATTTCAAGAATGAATTAATTATTTTTTTCCTACAATGTCCTTGGAGTAAATAGTATTGGAATATGTGTTAGGAGTGTTTATGTGAGATAGTAAAGGTTAATATGGTCAACTTCATGGCTAATTAATGCTAAAAGGTGGATTTCTTAATCTGTGTGAAAACATCCAAAAAATCACTTATTTTGGACCGGAGGGAGTAATGATTTAGAGATGGATTTTTTGTTTAAATATAATGCACGTGAATCTATGATCTTTTCGTCAAATTAGATATTTTATGTATATATCCCTAGAATTGATTCAATATTTATATGATGGCCCCTATTCTCAAAAAAGTTTGGATGGTGGACTTGATAGAATGTTGAGTCATTTATTTAGAGGAATAAGGATTGATTCTTACTTTTTTTTTTTTCTCCTTTCTTTAGTGGTGAACCCATATTTTTTTAGAAATCTTAGATCGGCCTATGCATTGATTATACATATTTATAAATAAGTTATATATGAATTATAGATATATTATACATCTGTTAGCTATATTTAATTTATTTTAGCGATAAGTTATATTCTTCATTTTCTAATGTCCACATAAAAAGTTTTCTCATGAGAAGAAGCCAAAAACATGTTGAATCAATTGTCCACAGTAGTAACAAATGTGGAAGGCGCCGTACATATACTATATAATTAACCACTTGGTAGTTCAACTGACATAATACAATTGATATTAAATAAAACTTTGCTTATTAAAATTTAAATAGTCTTCTTCCTGCCTATAAGGAACACTTATTGGTAAATAGTCAATGATTTTTTGGACAAGTGCCACTAGTTCCAAATTGCAATAGCATGAAAGGTTCCTCTCAAAAGGGTTTCATTGGATCTTGTTACTAGCACTATATATTAATGGCACAAGTTTATTTGTAAACTCATTAGGTAAACAAGAACATGACCCTTTGCCCCTAAAGAAGACAAGTTTACCACCCACTTATCTGCCTTTTCCTAACTCAAAAATATCCCTCTTTATTATTTCTACCTCTCTTGATTACTTCTTTTCTACACATCCATATATTTTTATGTCCTTTAACTTGCCTCCCTTTTTAGTACATTAAATTGTAGAGTTCTATTTTGTTTTTCTCCTTGCTTTTCTTAATACAAGAGTTAAAGATCATTTCACTTTCATATTCCTATAATTATGACTTTGGCAAACAGGATCATCATATTTCTACTTAGGCTTTTAGCCTTGGGGGCTAGTGTTGCAGCCATTGTCATCATGGTCACCAGCCATGATTCTGCTCAAGTCTTGGGCATGACCTTTGAAGCCAAATTTGCCAACACACCAACGTTCAAGTAAGTTGATCTTCATTAATGTCTTTAACATGAGTACTTTTTTCTATACCGTCAATCACATGCACGTATTACAGCCAACTTCCTCATTCTCAATATATATGTGTGAAAAATAAGTACAAATAGAGTTAGATATACATTTCAGAACTCATTCTCTTTAACGCAAAAAGTACTCACAACGTCTAAATTCTGAATCCGTCACTGCACCTGTTGATGTTTCAGGTACTTTGTTGGAGTGAATATACTAGTAGGTGCCTATTCCCTCATAGTTCTGTTTTTCCCTACCAAGAACTTGCTGGGACGCATTATACTCATTTCAGATATCGTATGTATCTTTTCGCGATACTAATAGTTTACATATATATATATATATATATATATATATGGCTTAGAGTGATTTCATCTTTTTTCTTTCATAGATTATGACACTGCTGTTGGACTCAAGCATATCAGCATGTTTAGCAATAGCACAAGTGGGGAAAAAGGGGAATAGTCATGCAGGTTGGCTACCAATTTGTGGACAAGTTCCAAAGTTTTGTGATCATGTTGCTGGATCTCTTATTGCTGGATTTGCAGCTTCTATTCTCTATTTTCTTCTTCTTCTTTGCTCTTTTCACAATGTTCTAAATCTTTACACTCTCAAAGCTTAGACTTATATTCCTCCTAAGTGGAAATTCTAAAGTTTTTTGTTGATCTTTTCTTAAAGAATATCATTACCCCTATTTTGTACTATTTTTTGTGTTTTTAGATACATGCTATATATAGTTGAAATATTGTAATGCGAAAAGAAAGATTTAAAGACAACTTTGTCATGTTTGGTATGCTTATCTCCACGTAATATATAATTAATGTTTCAATCGTTGTTGGTCAATGATTGGTTTAACATTGTAATCTTTTCTGGTTGATAATACTACCAAAGGATCTTTGTAGCAGTTGTGATTTGCGTGTTAAAGAAATCCCGTTTTTCTATGTGGTGCAACAAAATTGTAAAACAAAATTTATTTATTTTTTGTTATATTGTTAATAAATTGTCATTCTCATTAGCAACTAGGATTTGTTAAAATTAGTACTAATTAATCTAATCTAACCATGATTTGGTATCCGCTCCCTGCTGACAAATAAGAGTTGATAAGTGAAGATCGTTTTGTTTGTATAGCATCATTTATCTCGCTGAAATCCTCCCTTTTTTTTCTTGTTGTTGTTGTTGTTGGTGTTGGTGTTGGTGTTTTAAGAACAATTAATGAAGCTCTGTATTTGGCACGGTAGCCTGATGAAGAAAGTATGAGTCGTCTAGTCTTTATTTTTTCTTGATTTTGGGTGGTTCCTAATCAATCATCCTTCAATTAATTTTTCCATATAATGTTCATTTGCAGATAAATTTTCTATAATAGTAGTGTATGTTTGTACAGAAAGAATAACGAGTTTAACTTGTCATACACATATAAACATTAAATATTTTTGTTACACTAAAAGTAAAATTATTAACCTGAAAAATAAGGCAAGTACACTTTCATTGGAGATGAAATTGCACTTATGGAAAAAGTTAAATCCAAGAATTTAGAACTTTCTTATGCACACACTAGGGCCATTCACTTCATTTTAGGCATTAACTAGAAATCTTGGGTTCAAGCCTGGATAACAAAAATTCTTGATATGGAGTGTTTCACCCTTCAACGAGCCTTATGCATCGCGAAGCTGAAATTAGGCTGACCCCATTGCGGGTACCAAACACCAAACAAAAAAGAAGACAACACCCTCTCCCAGAACATGAAAAAAAATCAGAGCTATAGGAGTCCTATTCTTTTGGCAATGAGCTGCAAGAGTTTTCGGTCATGAAATCTGCCATTGCAATCATGTCATAGCAATAACATTTTAGAAGTTTTAATCACTTTGTTTATTTACTTTTGGTGACAAAACTTTATACTTAAATGCATTATACTTACTCGTTGTATTTAAAGGTTAAATGACATTTGAAGAGAGTCTCAGTTTTGACTTTGATATTCTGAGAACATAAATCTGTGATAGACCGGCCTAGATTTCATTCTGGAAGAAATGATGAACTCTTTACTTCCAATCAACTTTGTAACAGTTAAATGACAAGAACATGTTACAAATTCTTGCTGTTCTTAACCTATAATGCTATTCTGACTAAAATTTTATTATTAAGAGTTCAATGATTCATAACTCACATACTAAACAGACATCTGTTCTGCTTTGACGCGGCTCTCTGTTGTTGCAATGGTGATTTGTTATCTTAATTGTCCATCGAGTCCTTGTAGCCGTTGATTTAGTAGTGGTAGATGTGGTCTGTGTACATATGTGCTGTCATGTTCAGGGAATGAAGCATGGCTTCTCCTTGTTTGTTGAATTTGAATACACATAATCCTCCATTATTTATATCCACTGAACGAAACCTGGATCAATATAAAATTAGACCTGTCAACAATAGTGGCTGAAGAAACCAACTTTTATATGTACTAGCTGAATTGAAGAATAGATAAATAATGCATGTAATTTTCATGGTGACAAAAGAAAGTTTTGGTATACGCTTGGGTTGGTATACGAAAGAAACCAATATTTGTAGGAGCATTTGTGTTGGCAGCTGTCATAACTAAAGGGTTAGTTTAATTTTGTGCGCGGAATATCATTAGAGTTAATCGTATAGGGGATTTGGGAATAAGCTAATAAGACTGTATCAGAGTATTTTAACATGTTGTAGCAGGCTTATTTTCCAAGTTACTGATCCCTCGTTTTTGGACCATTACATATAATTATCTGATACTATACGAGTTCATTTACACTATGCGTTTATAGAAGTACCTTTCTGGCCCTAGTCCAAGAGCTGTGCAGATCAATGCTCGTAAAATAGATTTGTGCGTCACAACCAAAAAGTTCTCTCCCTGATGAAGAACCAGCTATATCAGTATATTGTGTTGCAATCCAATCAACATAGATCAGTTAAGCAGTACTTAGAGCTTACTGGTGTCAATAAAATTTCTTCCCATGCTTCATATGCTCTTCCCCACAATTTCTGAAGAGGGTATACACCGTCTACACAAAAGTTAGACGGATCTTCTCTCCAAGTTGTATACTCTTTTGGATATATGCGCTTAGCATCCTCTGCCTCCAAACACTAAACATCATTTAGAAAACTGCTAATGCTGTTGAACTGATCTAAATGCATGCAAAAGCTAAAATGATTATGCCTTCCTGTTGTTACAATATTGAGGTTATAGTGACTCAAAAGAGGTAATAGTAAAATCACATTATTTCAGCAGTGAATGAGGCAGACCATTTTTCATGCCTTCAAGAAAATATAGATGGGCCTCCTTCAGGGAATCAAGAAAAACCAGAGGCTCTTCTTTTCCTTGCCACATGATTTCAGCGGTCGTCTGCAGCAGACATTGTTGTTATCACTTAATAACTGCATGTTTAGTAAGCAAAAGATAATTGCACAACCTCATACTCCAACCTTGGCGCGTGATATTGGACTAGAGAAACATTGGTCAAAGTGCATATAAGACAAGGCCATCTTGCATCTTTCTGCTTGCATTGCTCCTTTTTCAGAAAGTATAGATAAGTTTGAGCTTCCCTACATGTACAACCCTTTTGGTTAGCAGCTATATAACAGACAAGTCACAAATTAAAATGAGGAAGTTAAAAGACATGAGTTCCTTACAACATTAAATAGGATTTTAACTCTTTGAGTCATGCTAGAGCCCGACCACATTGGGTGAGAGAATGAAAATAAATTGTTGGACAAGTAGATCGACTCAAGTGCTACATTGTGTGAAGTAGGAGTTACCTCTAGAATCTTGGACCAGGCCTGAGAGGATGTCAAGCCCTCAGGGGGGAGAATGTTATACCCTGTCCCCCATCTGATAAGTGGATTTACTTGAAATATAAGCCTTAAAATGCTTCACTATTAACAACTTTGGTTTTCTAGATTAAGGGAAGACAACAGACGCTTGAGTGTGTCAAGACAAAATGCAATATTTTCTTGTGCCAGTGATTGATTTAGGTTCTGATAACGAAAGTAGAGAGGGTCTTAAGCATTAATTGAGTGAACCAGGGAGGCACTGAACGAGAAACAAAATCTCATGCTATAGATTATATCTTTTTTGATGTACTGAAAATAGAAGGTAAATTTTTGACATGAATAAAATGTTGAACTGACAACAGGATCAGAGATGAACTAGTGATAGGATGCAACAGTCTCAAATGCAGTTTTAAGTTTGTCAAGGAAGTTATGTTTTAGTTAGGGGCACAGAATTCAGATAACCTGTCTTTGTAAAAATAAAAATGTAAAGCTCCATAAGTCTCGCAGCAGCATCGAAAGATGACTTTGATGTTCTTAACTAGGCCGTGTGCTCAAAACCATGACTAACAAAATTTTAACTTCAAGTATTAGCTCAGACTAGCAACACCACTCTTGTTCCAGGGCCTCCAGGTTAAACATAATGGCCTTGCACCAGAAAAGATTTGCAGTTCTTGGTTATCTGCTATTGAGTTTCTTATCCTGAGTTAGCATGATTACTTAGACGAAAATTGAAATCATGTAATGTTTGGTGTTAAGTGCGAAACATGAAGATTGAGTGCATCATATTTTTCAGCCACATTGGCTGGTACATAAACTCAAATGCCCTTGTCAGTAGTTCATTGAGCTTTAATATCAAGTTCTCAATGGACCCTGGAATGGCTAAATTTTCTTGCGAGGACTCAGAAACTTAATATTAGGAAATCGGGTTTTCTAAGTTGGAAATTAACATTCTTTCTCGCATTTCATTATACATATCTTAGAAGAACTTAGCAATACAGGAAAGAGCACTGTCAAGGAATTAAAAACACTCTTGTGAGAAAGAAGGTGGAGGAACATGAAATGAGAAGATGAAAGACAAACCTGAACTCTACCTTCTTCATTCCAAGAGCTGAGACCATGCCTTACAATTGTAACTTTCTTTGGACAAGCCAATGCTTTTCTAGTTAGAGAAGTTGTGGCTTTTTCAAAATCAAATGCTCCACCAGTCAGAGGAGTATCATACCTAAATCTCTCTGTTCAAGAATTCATGCTAAAAAGTTAAATTTCAGCTGAAAAAAGTAGGACTCTATCATAAACAAGTACTAGACACATAATAAAGAGTACAAAAAAAGGGCAGCCCGATGCAAGAAGCATCCTGCGTTCACGCAGGGCCGGGGAAGAGCTGCAATAAAATCCTTGTTTGTGATAAGAGTATAGCAAGAAAATGGAGTTTTAACAGGAAATTACTAGCAATCAAGGATCCAGCTCCTCTCCATTGAACACGTCCAATTTAAATTTTAAAAGGTCCAGATTAAATTAGGTAACCAAGCATTCTGTAAAGCAGATTATACCATCAATCTGATACCCTATGAGAAAATAAATCTCCCAGATATTTTGACACCATTTACTGGAGAAAATGCTTCTTTTTCTGGAGCAAGAACGACGGTAAAATCTACCATCTCAACTATGGCTAGAATGCTCGACTACTCAATTTATATGGACTTCCGAAATTCATATAAGAAATCTTTGACACATCCAAATAGGCAGGAAATGGGGCTGTGTCAGAGGCGGACCTATGGCTTAGGTTGAGGGGTCACCGGACCGACCCCCTGAATTTCTGCAGAAATCTTGTAGTATACATGTATACCTTGAAAATGATTAATTTAAATCACTTGGCACCCTTAACGCTAAAAGCCTTTATGGGGCACTGATTGAACAGAATATTGTGTGCTTGTCGCATTAAATTCCTGGGTCCGCCTCTGAGCTGAGTGTCCAATGGGAGGAGCCGGATCCAACAAGCAATACTCCCTCCGTTCCAGTTTATGTGAACCTATTTCTTTTTTAGTCCGTTCCAAAAAGAACGAACCATTTCTAAATTTGGTAACAATTTTGCTTAAACTTACAACTCTACCCTTGATGAGAAGCTTTTATAACCACACAAATAATCTGGGCCCCATTTGGACTTGTTTAGGACCACAAATTCCAAAAATCTTCATTTTTTCTTAAACTCCGTGCCCAGTCAAATAGGTTCACATAAATTGGAACGGAGGGAGTACATCTTAAGCACCAACAAAGTCGATAGAATAGAGCTTCAAATTCTCCACTCTAATTATCATAACATGGATCGACCCATTCTTTTTTAGATAATTAATTAGTAAGACATCAAAAGATACAAAGTAACCCATTATCTTGAACAGGAAACATAGATTATACTTGAAAATGCACTAAAATTTCAACAAATATTAAATTTCACAACGAGTAGTTGAGTGCTAAGAAACTTAAGGTTGAACATGCAGTCATGTTTAAATCCTGGATTTGTCTCTGCATACTATATCATTACTTTGGCTTTACTGGTAACCATAAATTAAACTAATCATGAACAAGATGAAGTCCCGCACAACACATTATATTGTCATGAAGAACAACTTTTTAATTAAAGAGGAAAAAAAAATGCTAGATGATTCTTGTTCCTTAGTCCAGTACTAGAATTTCAAAGATTACCTGTTGTAGTAACTGGTAATTCGGGACTTGAAGTTGAGCAGCGAATACAATAGTTTATACTCGAGCTAGAATGAAGTTTAGGGCGTGGAAATTTATTAGAATTGGAAATGGAAGGGAAAGAGAAATAAGGGGTAATAAGAATAGCAGCAGAACTCATCTTCTTAAAGTGTTAATTCGGTGTAGTACTTAGGAGTTGTGTTTTTGCTATTTCAAGATTAATGTTTCCAGCTTTGTTTGGCCATGAATTTCGAGGGGCTTAATTCTACAAACGAGAAGAGCTAAAAATGAGAGTTGAAACTTGTGGTGGGAGTTTGATTGGCTTTGGCTGTGCTACGATATGGAATTTTGGATATGCTTCTTACAGGGTGAATGTAATATTCTTGCATGGTCCCGCCCAAAAAGACTATTGTTTCCTTTTTCTACTATTGGAATTGGTTCCTTTTTGGTACAGCTAATAAAAACAAAATAATCTAGAATTAACCTAAATACCCGGTTACTTAATAGCTTAAACTAAAAATAGTCGGGTAATATATAATATGTATATAATTTGTATATAATATGTGTAAAATTGTATATAATCTATGTACAACAACAACAACCCAATATAATTTTACGGGTAAGATCTGGGGAGGATAGTATGTACGCAGACCTTACCCCTACCCGAGGGGCAAAGAGGCTGTTTCCGGGAGACCCTCGGCTCAAGAAAGCAATAAGAGACGATATATTAGTACTATCAATAGACTCATAATAAAATAACACAAAATAATACCGGCTATTCGCGTAAAAATCCCAAAAATTCATAAATGAAACTCGCAAGATCCAAAATGGGTTTGGGTTACAAGTTTAGTAAAAGGAGGAGGCTTTGGGTCAGCAATTAAAGAGGGAACTTGTTGCAACAAAGTTATTGATTATTATCAATTGCGATCTCATCATTGTATGTGAACCAAAGCGGGCTAAACCACATTAATTGGGCCTAAATCCTAAAGCCTTATCTTGTGGGGGATGTGCACAGATAGCCACTAACCGCTTATGTCTTTATTTTAAAGCCAGCGTTTTAAATGTCTTTAGTCTTTAGCAACTGGTTTAATAAACTTTAACTGCTCTGACGAAAATACCCTTCTGCTTATGTCTTTAACTTCAGGACTTCAGGACTACATGTCCTTAACTTTTGAACTTGAAACAATAACTTAAGGACTGCATGTCCTTAAGTTTTGAACTTGAAACTATAAGTTAAGGACTGCCTGTCCTTAACTTTTGAACTTGAAACAATAACTTAAATACTGACTGTCCTTAAGTTTTGAACTTGAAACTATAAGTTAAGGCCTGCCTGTCCTTAACTTTTGAACTTGAAACAATAACTTAAATACTGACTGTCCTTAAGTTTTGAACTTGAAACTATAAGTTAAGGCCTGCCTGTCCTTAACTTTTGAACTTGAAACAATAACTTAAATACTGACTGTCCTTAAGTTTTGAACTTGAAACTATAAGTTAAGGCCTGCCTGTCCTTAACTTTTGAACTTGAAACAATAACTTAAATACTGACTGTCCTTAAGTTTTGAACTTGAAACTATAAGTTAAGGCCTGCCTGTCCTTAACTTTTGAAACTGAAACTCAAAGTTAAGGACAGAAAGTCCTTAAGTTTTGAACTTGAAACAATAACTTAAATACTGACTGTCCTTAAGTTTTGAACTTGAAACTATAAATTAAGGACTGTCTGTCCTTATCTTTTGAACCTACATGTCAAATTTAAGGAATGCATGTCCTTAACTTTTAAACATGCATGTCAAACTTAAAGATTTATGTCCTTAACTTTTAATCTTTGAACTCAAAAGAAACAAAAACAAGGTAAGAAGAAAGAAATTACTGTACGTAATTGAGACATCTGCTCAAAAATTCAGAACTTGAAAATTTTGATGATGCAAAAGGAACTACTGTACGTATTGGTAAAAGAAATAGTGAAGCAAAATCAGAAGGATCTCGTGATGGACCTGGTTATGTCCTAGTAATTGGGGTCACTAATAGACCTGATGCTATTGACCAAGCATGGAGGAGGCCGACCGTGAAATTGCCTTGGGTATTGCAGATGAAAATGCAACGCGAAAGAGAGGAAGAAAGGGTAAAATTATCTTTTTCTATTAGTAGTGGCTACTTTTGCTGAGCATTATAATTAGTGGATAAAAATTAAAGACATCCTTAATTAGTGGCTACTACACGTCATTTTTACTTATCTTGTGGACCAGTTAGAGGTGGTGGAAATGGCGTGGGGTGGCCAGTTTTTAAGATGCTATTTAGTATTTGGCCAGCAATTTCAATGTTAAGCATATATAGCCACTATTTTTTCATAATTAATTTGAATAGATGTTTTTAGCCTTTCTTCATCGCTTTTTTTCTCAAACCTTTTACATTATCAAAATCTTAAAACCCTCGCTTCTCTCCGGCACTTAAGCTCTCGTTTCTTCTCTAAAAATTTGGATATTCGAAATCAATTGGGTGTTCAAAATATTTGTTGGGAAACACCTTTGTGAGTTGATCCTATATATTTGGACCATTTGTGCTCTAATTTACTGAGGTTTTGTTGAAAATTTGCGAAGCCGATTTTAGAGAAGACAACCATCTAGGCTTTGTTGATTTCGTAAAAATTGAATCAAATTAGCTATTGGGATGTGCTTGTATTGCTATTCGGAAGTTGTATTCCTTACTTGAATTTGTTTTGTAGGGATTAAATAAGAATCAAATTCAATTTATGAAATGTCCTTAACTTCAGGACATTAAGTAAAACAAGTAAACGTTATGACATAATTTTCTAAACGTCCTGAAATATTGAACTAGGAATCTAATATTGAGGACAAACGTTTCTGAAATGTCCATAACTTCTGGACATTAAGCGAAACAAGTAAACGTCAGGACATATTTTCTAAACATCCTAAAATATGGAACTAGGAATCTAATATTCAGGACAAACGTTTCTGAAATGTCCTTAACTTTTGGACATTAAGCAAACCATGTAACACTCATAAAGTTAAGGACATTATGTCCTTAATGTTTACACTGCACATATGAAGTTAAGAAAATGATATCCTAAAGTATAACAACAGAAGGTGCAAACACAGGACACTTTGTCTTAATATTTACACAACACTCATAAAGTTAAGGACACTGTGTCCTTAATATTCACAAAACACTCATTTACATTGCACGTATAAAGTTAAGGACATGATTTCTTAAAATTTAAAATAGAAGGTGCTAATTCAAGATACTTTGTCATTAATATTTATACAACACTCGTCAAGTTAAGGACACCAAGTCTAGCACATGGGTATTTTTGTTCGGACGGGTAAAAATTTATTAAAGCACTAGTTAAAGAGTAAATACATTTTAAACAGTAGCTAAAGAGTAAATACGGCTCTAATTAGTCAAAATAGCATGGTATAGCCAGTTTTCGGACTGGTCAATCAAAAATAGCCACCGTTTATGAAGTCAATGAAGAATAGCCCATATTTGCTGCAACAGAGACCGGTCCCGTATAATATACGGGAGTTCGGATGCATCTGTGTACGAACTCCAGCATATTATGTTGGACCGATACACTTAGCTGACTCATGTATAATATACGGGAGACTGGAGCATCGATGCTCCAAACTCCAGTATATTATACTGGACATTTATACTTGCTGGAACTCCAGTATATTATGCGGGAGTTCCAGCATAATTATACTTGAACTTCCGCATATTATACGGGAGTTCCAGCATAGTTATCCGGGAACTCCCGTATAATATACGGGAGTTCAAGCATACTTATGCTGGAGCTCCCATATAATATGCGGGCGTATTTTTCGGGTTTTGAACAGTATTTTCGCTCAAATTTATCTTTACATGAACAGTAGCTAAATTTCGATTACTTTTGAAACTGTGGCTATTTTTGAATGACCAGTTATAAATCTGGCAATTTTTAAATTTCTCCCCTCTAATTAGTGACTATCTGTGCACTTACCCCTTAGAGGTGTCAAAATAGGCTGACACGACCCAGATTTAATGGGCCAAAAGCTTAAGTGGTTAGGAGGAGCTGGCCTTTAAGGAGGACCTGTAGAATGACAGTGTCACGACCCAATTTCCAAACCCGGTCGTGATGGTGCCTCTCGTGAAGACAAGGCCAGCCAACAAAACAACAATGCCTCATTTTACAGTTAATAAACATAAATGAATGAATAATACGACTTAATGGCAATACTAACTGATATTTACCACCCAAC